>APFE030905602.1:0-122305 GCA_000404065.3 Pinus taeda | reverse complement strand
AACTTTCACAGGTCCAAACACATCACTGTGTACAAGCTCTAATATTTGTTTCGTCCTCTTACCACCAGAGGGGAAACTCACCCGATTCTGCTTCCCATATACACAATTTTCACAGAAATCAAAATCCCGAGAGCTATTACTCATACCTTCTACCATACCTTTACCATGAAGTATTCGAAGGCCTTTCTCTCCAATATGTCCAAGCCTTTGATGCCACAACATGGTCTTCTCTCCAGAGACCACTAGATTTTCTGCTCCATTTTCAGGAACCATAGAACTATTGCACCCGTCAACAACAGTGCTACCTTCCAGCTTGTACAGAGTTCCAATCCGAACTCCCCGCATCAATACCAGTGCTCCTCGAACCATCTTGCAGGTATCCTTCTCGAACACTGTCTTTACACCTGCATCATCCAACTTGCTTACAGAAATCAGGTTTCTGGCCAATGCAGGAATATGCAGAACACCCGGAAGGGTTCTAACCCTTCCACCTTGCAACTTCAACTTTACATTTCCGCGACCAATGATTCTAGCCTTCCTATCATCTCCTAAGAAGACATCACCACCATCATATTTCTCATACTCGCAGAACCACTCTCTATGGGGAGTGAAGTGAAAGGATGCACCTGAGTCAATCAACCATGCCTCATGATCTACATGTGTACTTGAAGAGCCAAGTACACATCCCCACCTTCATTTGAGGTGGTTTTCGCCACTGCAGAAGGAGCATCATCAGATCCCTTTCCTTTTTATCAGGAGCTTTAGATTTACACTCCCTCTTGAAGTGCCCTTCCTTTCCGCATTTCCAGCACACCACCTTTGTAGGTTTTCCTGGAGATTTAGATCTCCCTCTAGATTTAGATCTCCCACTCGATGACTTATTTTTGTTTCTGTTCTGGGACCGTCCTCGTACAGACAAGGCATCACAATTTTGGTTGTCCATATTTTTTCGTCTCATCTCCTCCGTGAGCAAGGCTGAGACTATTTCATCAAACTGCAAAGCAGTTGCATTGCTACCTATTGCATTAACCAGACTATCCCACGAATCTGGTAGAGAACACAACAAACTGATGCACTTATCTTCATCTGAAATTTTAATATCAACAAATGATAACTTACTTACCACAGTATTAAACGCATTCAGATGCTCTGTCACCGAGTCTCCATCTTTCATCCTCAGGTTATACAACTTTTTCCATAGGAATAGTTTATTCACCATAGACTTAGATTGGTACAAAGTCCCTAACTTGTCCCACAGAGCCTTCACCGTAGCTTCCCCTGATACATTCAGCAATACTGAATCTGAGACACGCAATTGTATTGTGCTCTTTGGCTTCCGATCCAACTTCTTCCATTCTTCATCGGTCATTCTGGTTGGTTTAGTACCCGGATCTACCATGATCCACTGATCTTTATCCACCAACAAATCCTCCATCTTGAGTTTCCACAACTCAAAACTCTGACCATTTAACTTCTCCATCTCTATCTTTCTACTGCTCGCCATCTTCTTTCACCACCAGAATTGATCTCGCAGATCTCCCACTGAACAGGGTCTACCATAAGCCCGAGCGAAACCCCTCAGCAACAAAGGCGTCTGCTTGAAGCCAAAATAACTCTGATACCAAATGTAGGTTTTAACCCTGTAAATAAATTACCTGCATACGAATTCTAAATCACAGAAAAATAAAAATGCGAGAGCATAACACATAAAACACATATACATACAGATTTCCGACTGGATCCCAAAATCGGGACTACCAGCTTGATTTTTCACTATGTTCCTTTCAATGTTACAATACATATTTATACATGTCGAAGCATCCAATACCTAGGATCGAAAACCATCGCATCCAAAACCATCGAACAAAAACCATCGCGTCCAAAAAACATGTGCGAAAATCATGCACAAAACCATAGGTGGGTCCGCCCAACCTAATATAGGGTGCACAAAGTGGGGTTACAAATACCCCTCAAACCCCTTGTTAACTATGTGGAAAGAATATAACACAACCCAACATTGGGGGTTCCTGTGGGGTGGGATCTAAAATGGTAATCGATGGGGAAGATATGTGAGGAGGACGAATACCTCCATTTCACTTTGTAGTCATATTGGTAATCTGATCATTTGACATTGCTAGATCTAATGACTAAGAGGGTTGTACCACCTCATCGTTCAACATATTGAAATGAATTATAAGGCTAACAACTGTTATCGAAGATTGATGGTGGAGATATAGGGCACAAATTGAAGGTTTTCATAAGTAAGAATAAAACAAATGAGAAGGGCCCCACTTGACACGAGGACACAAATGAACTTGAGGATAATGGGATATCCAAATATTAATTCCTTCTAAAGGGTCAGAGGAGTAATCTATGGGCTATTCTTCAAGGGATGCATCCATGAGAAAATCTCAATGACATAAAGAGGGAAGCCATAAACCCTCGGATAGAAAACCCATCACTCTTAACTTATATGCACAATCAAGATTTTAAACAAACTACTTCAATATCAAACTTTTCATTTAAAAAATATCTCATATAAAAATTTCACTTACCAAATCCAAATCAATTACTCGTCAAATTTAAACTATCTTTGTATTATTGGTTATATTAACAAATTAAATTTCCTTTATATCATTTATAGGGATGGACATATTTGATTAATTAAGGGTAGAAAAAGTGGTTAAGATGAGTTGTTAACTCTCGCAACACGCATGTTCGATTCCTTGAAATGACATGCTTGCCTTGTATTAATTAGGCTCAAGGAATATGCGGCGCCATCCATGGTCAATATGATGCATCTCATCATTGTGTCATTACTATTAAAAAAAAATGAATCAATTTTATATTATTAAAATTGAAGTGATATAAGAACGCGGAGGACAATTCTATTAAGGTATTTCTAGTATAAAAGTTTACTATTCAATTTTTAATGGTCTTCTTTCTAATTAATTATTAGCTTTATATTAGTGAAATGTATTAATAACATTAAAATGATTTTAAATAATAATAATAATAATAAAGTAGATATGAAATATTTTTATTTTAAAAATAAATACTAATTTAAGAAATATAAATACAAAATAAAATTCTTAATTATATTTATTAAATATTATAAATATAAATAAATTTCTCATAAATAGATAATAGACAAATTTATTAAAAGATAATTAACACATAAAATGATTTTTTCTCGTAAATAAGTCATATAATTTCATTTGAGAATGTGATTTCTTGTTGTTTAAAATCCATTTTTGAATGCATAAATGGATTAACATTTTGAGAATGCCTACAGAATTTTATATTTGCAAATTAAACAACTTAAACTTAATATTTTTAAAAATCTATACTATATTTTGGCAAAATTCACTTGAGAAATGACCAAGAAAAAGAGTCATTTTATCTTGTAGACTTATGTGATCCATATTGTGAATAATAATGCCTTTCCAATTATTCTTAATGATATAATTAATGTGAATGACATTATTAGTTTTTTGATCTATTATTTAGACTATCTTAAGTAATAATAAGAAATATTTAACTTAAAATGCAATTATATGACCAAAATAATTTAAAATTTAATATTATATCTTTAAAATATTTTATAACTATGAAAATTATAGTATTGATATTTCTAGATATCTATATTCTTTATGTGGAAACAGGAGACTACCCAATGTCTTAAATGGACGCTCCACCTATCCTTATCTTTATTCTGATCCTTATCCTTAGGGACAAGAAAAGAAGAAGAATAATTAGAAAAACGTGTGAATGGGATTATATAAGTGAAAAAAGGAGAGAAAAAACTGCCCAAGAACCCTCTGAAGAAGATTTCTAGGACAGTGGCTCTCGCTATCAAGTCTAGTAGCTCTGTGAGTTCCCTTTGCCATAAGCTCATTGAGAGAAGTCCCATTACTCCTAGGATCTATGGGTTGCCAAAGATTCACAAAGAAGGGGTCCCTTTGAGGCCTATCGTCAACACCATCGGTGGTCCGAGCTACCTTCTTGCTAAGTTCATTGCCCTTAAGCTTAAGCCCCTAGTTGGCCGTACGGAGTCCTTCGTAAAAGACTCTCTTCCTTCATTAATGAGCTTAAGGACATTAAGCTTAGCTCCGATGACATTCTCGTTAGCTTTGATGTGGTCTCCCTTTATACCTGCAACCCTATAAAGGAGGCCTTGGAAGTGATCTATCGACTAACAGATCCTGACACCTCTCATCTAGTTGAGATCTGTCTCACTTCCACTTTCTTCTGTTTCGAGGGCTAGTTCTTTGAACATACCTGCAGTGTCGCCATGGGCTCCCCCCTTCCCCTATTGTTGTGAATCTCTTTATGGAAGATTTTGAAGCCAAGGCTTTAGCCTCAGCTCTTCTCCTTCCCAAGTTGTGGAAAAGGTATGTAGATGACACTAATTACATCTCGTCTCATGGCCATGAGGAATTGGATCTCTTCTTCGATCACCTCAACTGTCAGTCCTCTGCCATTAAGTTCACCATGGAAAAAGAAGTTAATGGTTGCCTCCCTTTCCTAGATATTCTTATTTCTAAGAATAAGGACGGCTCTCTCTCCCACTCGGTATTCCGAAAGAAAACGCATACTGAGCAGTATCTTCATGCCAATTCTCATCATTTCCCTGCTCAGAAGATGGGTGTTCTTAACACCCTCGCTACTCGTGCCCTTAGGATTTCGGATAAGGAGAATTTCGATAAGGAGAAATCCCATCTCCTTAACGTCTTTGTGGAGAATGACTATAGTAGGCGCCTTGGTCAGAAGGCTTTCCTTAAAGCCTCTAGAAATATGTTAATTAAAAAAGAACCGAGGGAGCACTGACCACGTGTCCATCTTCCCTATGTCCAAGGGACCACAGACAAGATTGCTCAGATGCTTAAGAGGTATGATATTCCTTCAACCTTTAGGCCCCTCAACACCCTTCATAAATCCCTTGATCGGTGAAAGATCCCATTGACCCTAAGGAAATGAAGGGTGTCCACTTAATCCCTTGTTCTTGTGGGACACCCTATATCGGGGAAACAGGGCACTCCATCCATCAGAGGATCAACAAGCATGCGGCTGACCTAAGACATGGGAGAACCAAGTCTACAGCATTAGCAGAGCATGCAGAAAAGACTAAGCATCAGGTTTGTATAGAGGAGGCCAAGGTTATTGCTAAAGTTACTCATTTCCATCATCGTAAATTTAGGGAGGCTATTGAGATTGAAAGAAGGCCTAACAACCTCAATAGAGATGATGGTTGGAAGATCAGTAGCTGTTGGATCCCTGCCCTTTCCTCCTAGTCTTTCTTTTCCTTCCCCCCCCCCTTTTTTATCCTTTTCGATCTTTCGATGTTTCCCCCTCTGGAGCCCTGTCTTTTCGTTCCTTCTTGGATTTATTCCTCTTGTTCTGGGATTTTCTTTTCCTGTCCTTCTCCTTCTTTTGATCTTTGTCGCTCATTTTATTTATTTTGTCACTTATTAATAACTTAAATATTAACTAATATTCTATTTATTAAACACCCTCCCCCCTTCCCATCTTTATATTCTTATCTATATATTTATTTTCACTTTTTATGCTATTTCTTTTTGTGTTCAGATTTATTGAATTTTTTTTTCATATATATATTTTATTTATTTTATTCTATTTATTAATTTATTTTATTTTAATTTAAATTGTTATGGCCTCAATTCAACCATATTTATTTTTATTTATTTAATTATTATTACCATCATTTTATTTATTTATTTTTATTTTTATTTATTTTATTTATTTTAATAATTAATTAATGAATAATTTATTAAGCAAATAAATTACCTTCTTAAAGTAACCATTAAAGAAAGAAAAAAAAAATTACTTTTATGATTTTTATTTTATTTTAACACCCTAATATTATTATTTTTATTTTATTTTTATTATATTATATATATATATATATATATATATATATATATATATATATAACTTCTTAAACTAACCATAAAAAGTATGGTATTTATTTATATATTATTATTAATCTTAACTTTTTCTTAACAACCTAATCATATTGATAATTATATATATATATATATATATTATATATATATATATTTTCAAATAAATATATTAATTATTTTTGAAAAACTAACCATTAATTTTATTTATTTATTTTTTACCTAATTTAACTTATTTTCATAAATTAAATAATAAATAATAATAATAACGATAATAATAATATTAAATTAATAAATGAAAAATTGGTGTGGGTCCTAAACTCAAAAATTAGCTGTTAATTATTTTTAGCCGTTGGAGTCTCTGCTTAGACTATTTAACATGCTAGACTCGATCTGTTTCTTCAACTTGTCCTGATGATGAACCACACTAGTTGGTTCAAAACGTGTCGACAATGATTTTCTGGATGTGATTTACGCCGAAATTTCTTTACAATTGTTATGGATCACAGAAGCCTCAATTCAACCATAGTTTTGTTAGGTCAAAGAGGGTATTGGAGAAAAAATATTTAATAATCTTTTAAAAAATAAAATATTTCATAAATTAGAATTTTATGATTCATATTGAAAAATGATAACTCTTTTGGATTTAATAAATTGAATATGGTCAACTCCAATCAATAAAGAAAACTTAAACAATAAAAAAATAAATTATAAATGTAATGGAAATAATTATTGAAGTGGGAAAAATCAATGAAATAAGCTAGGATTATAGGGAATAAAATACCTAAAAAGAAAATTAATTAATTAGTTAATTAACATAGTTAAAAAAATTAATAAAAACGATGAAAAAAATTATAAACTATTATAATTAACAAATAGAAATTAAGAATAGAATTAAATATATTTGAACAATTAATAATTTAATTAAAATAACGAAATGAAGAAATATAATTACCTAATAATAATAATAAATACATAAGTAAATAAATATTTCAGAAGGAAGGCACGAATCGAGTTGCTACTAATTTCCACCCATTGTCTCTATTCAAATTGCTAGTATGCTTCTCAACTTCTATAACTTTCGTGAACTTCTTATGATGGAAGTGATCAATTGTGGCAATGACTCGAGACTTCTCAACACAGAGGTGATGATTAGACTTTTTAGCATGCTAAGGTAAGGGAGAAGACTCGGTTTAGTTATGCTTGATGTATGATGTGTGTTCTTGGATTCTTTGTTTGATGGAGCGCGTAGTCTCTCCAATGTAGGGTGTTCCGCATGAGAAAGGGATTAACTAAACACTTTTCATATACTTGGGGTGTAACAGGTTGTTGAAAGATCTAAGGGAGCTATCGAGGGTGAAAATGGGATTAAAGGTAGTATGAACAATACTCCTTCTAAGAATACGAGAAATCATGTATGTGGTTCCTAGAATGATCGGGAGATGCAGGCAGCGAACTAAATGAGCACGATCCTCCCTTTGCCTCAGTCCTATACTTTATTTATGGAAATATTTGAGGCTAAGACACCTGCGGATAGCAATTCTTCGAAAAAAATAAATCTTGTTCAAAGTGACTTTCATAAAAAAACCTAAAAGTTGGGGTAGCTAGAGTGTTAAGAACACCAAACTTTTAAGTTGGATAATGATGAGGAAATGCATGAAAGTATTGATTGGTATGAGTTTTTTTACGAAAATATTGGAAAGAAAAAGAACCATATCCTTTATTTCAAATAAGAATATCAAGGAATGGAAGGCTATCATTAATTTCTATCTCGATGTTGAACATAATGGAGTTGGATTGACTATTAAGATGTAAAAGGAAAGAATCCAATTGGTTATGACCATGAGGCCAATTGACGAAAGTATTATGAATAAACCTCTTCCACATTTTCAAGCAAAGAGGGGTAGAAGCCAATGCTCTAGATTTAAAATATTCCATGAATAGGTTTGAAACAACCAAGAAGAGTGGGGAACTTATGGCTACTCCACAAGTGTGTTCTTAGAATTCACCCTAGAAACTGAAAAAAGTGGAGATGAGGAAAAGAGCTACCAAGTTGGTAGTATTAGGATTAGTTAATGCAATTAATAACCACCATCTCTTCTTTAATAGGGATATTAGTAAAGAGAGAGACTGCGTCAAAGCTGACAAGAAAATCCTCTAGATGAAGGTTAATATCCTTAAGCTCATTGATGAAAGAAGCAAAATCCTTAAAATAGGATTTTGTAAGGCTAACAAGGGGCGTGAGGTTCTAGGCAAAAAAAATTGCAAGAGGATAAGTGGGCCTACCAATATTGTTTATAATGGCTCTAATGGGGACCCCATGTTTATGGATTTGGGGAAGCCCATAAATCCTAGAGGTGAGGGGGCTGTTAAAAGTTTGTTTTTTTAATAAGACTAGGAAGATTGCTAAAATTAATAACACAACTTTTCTTATTTAATTTTTTGTAGTTGCAGTTGTTAAGAAGGTGATCCATCATTTTGTTATGATAATCCATCTCATCAAGGATTATCAAAGCCCCACCCTTATCATCTTTCACAACAACCACATCGGGTCATTATTTAAAGCCTTCAAAGTGTAAAATTCCTAGTGAGATATATTGCACATTTTTGAAGCTAAGGCAAAGTTCAAACCTTACTCTAAAGTTTAAAAGTTAGAAGATGAAATAACTTACTAGAGAAGTTAACAACCTTTTTACTTTTATCCTTTTTACTTTTATATACAAAATTTTTGACATTATTAATATTAATTTTATTCATATTTTTATTAAAGAACAATGTATTTATATTATTCATATTAATTTTATTATTATTATAATTCATTATATTCGTATTATTACTAACTCAAGGAAGATGGGGATAAAAACCTATTAATAGAAGAAGGAATGACATTCGAAGAACAATGAGGGGGAACATAAGGGATTGACTAGGAACGAGGCTTTGAAAACTATCGAGGGAAGAGGGAATCAACAATCGATTGGAGGCTCCGGAGTAACCAGCGAGAGGGGAGGATAAGCGTTGGAACCAGCGAGAGGGGCATATGAGGGAATGCCACTTTCACAACGAGAATCCCTCTGAGGAATAAAACAGAGGCGACTTTCTTTTCAGATAGAGGTGTTGGTGTACATGCACTTAGACTAGCTGTGTTGGTGTACATGCACCTAGATTAGCTCCAGTTAACTTATTGCTTGCATGTGGCACATGTACACATTAACATAAGATAAATCACACTTAGCTTTAGTTAGCTTTAGTTATTGCATGTACAAATAAGATTAACTTAGTTTCTTTTATGTATTTATTCCAAAAACTAATATTGTAGAATCAATTATTCATTCTTTTCTCAATTCTTGCTCGCTTCCTTCCTTCTCTTGCAAGCTTGTTTATTGTTTTGCAGATCTAGATCTGTGTATCTCAAAAATCTTACATGGTATCATAGCATTGGGATTTGTAATCAGTGCACAAGCAATTTTATTTGTAGGTTTAGAAGATTGAAGCAACAACAAAGAATGGAGTCTAAATTGGAGTTTCCACAATCGACAATTCTCACTCCATATAATTATTTTGAATGGAAGCCAAAGATTCAACTTCATCTCAAAAGTAGAGGCTTATTTCGAATAACCATGGAAACGGATGTTGAACCAACATCGGCAATGGAGAAAACAATATATTTCAATCGCATGGATGAGGCCTTCGACATCCTATGTTTATCTATTTCTCCAGAACTGCTATTTCATGTTGAATCATGTTCAACTCCAAATGAAGTATGGAAAATTTTGGAAGGATTGTTTGAAAAACAGGATGAAATGCAAGGTCACATTCTCGAAAATGAGTTAAAATCATTAGATCCAAGAAACTTTGAGAACATTCAAGATTTTTTCACAAGGTATAAAGCCTTGTTGGTTCATCTAAAAGGATGTGGGATCGACAAATCCAAGCAAGAAAATCAGTTGATTCTTTCAATTTTATCAAAACTTGGTCTAGAGTATGCAGTATTCGTCTCTACATTCCACATAGTCAGATTTGCAACTGGTGCGGCTTAGAAGATGCGCTGACTGGATTATTTTATTTAGTCTTTGATGCATGAGAAAGATAAGCTCATCAAAATGGGCACACTTAAAAATTCCAAAGCGCATGCACTTTTTGTGCATGCAAAAGGAAAGGAAAATTCCAAAGACCATTAGAAGGGAAAAGGGAAGAAGGATCCTGATCCAAGAAAGGGAGGACATCCCAAAACCCCTGATGGATCATCTGGCTCAAAGGAAAGGAAAGGAATGAAAGAGAAATCAATGTGCAATTATTGCCACCGTGGTTTTCATCCTAAATCTGCATGCATGAAGAAGACTATAGATCTTATGGCGCAGACACTCCAGCAACACAATCTTGGAGACCACATTCCTGAGAATGCTAAGAAGAAGTCTGGAGAAAAAGCACCAGATCCAAGAGGTAACGGGCATGCATTGATTTCTCTTCATTCTGCACCACAAGAATAGATCATGGATTTAGGAGCTTCACATCATATGGCTTCTTCAAAGGAATCCTTTTCTTCTCTACATGCATACTCAGGTCCTCCCATTCTCATGAGGGATAATTCTGCAGTTGCAGCAACTGGACAAGGAAGAGTGCAATTCGAACATGGAAGTTTTGAAAATGTCTTGCATATTCCAAGGCTTTCTGTGAATCTTCTCTCAGTGTATCAGATGAGACACACAGGCAGCGGAAGGAAAGTGGAATTTACCCCAGATTCCATGAGCATTTATGACATGCAAACCAATTTTAAGATTGCATCTCGCAAGGTAAATGATCAATCTCGTCTGTATACATTTTCTGATTTTGTTCCTCAATCAGATTGTATTTTGCTACTTACGCATGCAAATGAAGAAAGTAGGATTTGGCACGAGAGATTTGGGCACTTTAATTTAAGATATATGCAACAGCTTAGTAAGCAAGGGATGGTCAAAGGATTGCCAACCATTGAATTTTCAGATGGTGTTTGTAATGGATGTGCTCTTGGAAAGCATCCACAAGAAAAATTCAAGAAGGGGCATGCATGGAGAGCCTCTTCACCTTTGGAACTTGTACACAGTGATCTCATGCGTCCATTTTCGGTGCTTTCATTGAGCAAAGCAATATATGTGTTGTCATTTATAGATGATTACACGAGATTCACTTGGTTTTACTTCTTAAAACTCAAGTCTGAAGTTTTTCAACATCTAAATATTCTCAAAGCGCATGCAGAAAATCAATCTACAAAATGCATCAAGATACTACACACAGATAATGGGATAGAATATGTCAACAAAGATATCAAGAATCTTTGTGATGAAGCAGGCATACAGTTGCAGCATACAGTTCCTTACACTCCACAGCAAAATGGCGTGGCTGAAAGGAAAAATCGATCTTTGAAAGAGATTGCTAATTGCATGTTGCATGCAAGATCTCTTCCGTCGAAATTGTGGGTCGAAGCTATTAATTGTGCCTCATGCATCCAGAACAGATCTCCTCATAAATTTGTTACTAGAAAAACACCTGTTGAGGCTTGGACTGGCATGCAACCTGAAGTTAGTCATTTCCACATTTTTGGATCTCGAGTATCGGCCCGCATTCCTCCACAGAAGAGAAAGCCTTTGGAGCCTCAAAGTAAAGCATGCATGTTTGTTGGATATTCTGATGAAGTCAAAGGGTACAGATTGCTTGATATCCTTACTGAAGGGATCTTTATTAAAAGGAGTGTAAAGTTTGACGAAGATATTTCGCATGCACCAGTAGATGAACTTGTTACTAAGTTTCCATCACCACTCATTGATGAGTATGCAGATGAAACTTTAGACCAGCATTCTGATGACAATGAGTCTCTTCCTGTGACCCCTATTAGACCACCACTTGTTGAACATCAAGATCATACTTCTACACATAGTTCGGAAGATTCTCGACCACCTTCAACAGAAAAATGGCGCAGCATGAGTGATATCCTTGATGATCCTGCCTCTATCCCTCTGTTTGAGGAAGATCCATAAGCACTCTTAGCTATGGAGCCATCCATGCCCATGCATGCCTATATGATGCATGGATCTGATCCACAAACTTATGCAGAAGAAAATGGGCATCCTGAATGGGAAGCCGCCATGGATGAGGAATATAACTCTCTCATTGAGAACCAGACTTGGGATTTGGTTCCGCTACCTTCAAATCACAAACTTGTGAGATGCAAGTGGTTTTACCGGACCAAGAAAGCATCAAATGGCCAAGTTAGTCGATATAAGGCACGATTGGTAGCAAAAGGTTTTCAACAAGTACATGGTGTTGAATATGATGAGACTTTTGCTCCAGTGGCAAAAATGGATTCCATTCGGCTAGCTCTCTCCATTGCAGCAACAACATGATGGGAGGTGCATCATATGGATGTGAAGAATGCCTTTCTTCATGGTGATCTCGAGGAGGAAATCTACATGGAGCAGCCACCGGGATACATGCAAAATTCATCTCTCGTATGCAAACTAAAGAAGTCTCTCTATGGCCTCAAGCAGGCACCTAGAGCATGGTATGCGAAGATGGATTCTTATTTGTTATCTCAAAATTTTGTATGCTGCAAATCTGATTCTAATGTTTATTTTCTGAAGAAAATTGACTCCTTGTTGATCATAGTACTCCGCGTAGATGATCTTTTGATAACGGGTACTTCAACTTCTGTCATTACTAACATCAAAACTGCATTGCATAAGTGGTTTTCTATGACAGACATGGGCTTGCTAAATTTCTTCCTTGGACTAGAGATCCATTATCGTGATTCTCGTATAACCATTTCTCAACCAAAATATGCTAGAGATCTTTTGGCACGATTTCACATGAGTGACTGCAAGCCAACAGCCTATTGATGCGTCGAAAATCGCTGCAACAACATTGGGGAAACCACCCGGTCCGGACCTTAGTGCAGCTCCTTTTCCGTTTGGGATAGTGGCTTCGACTGGGGATAATGGGACCAGCTTCCCAGAAATAGATAAAATGGGATGAGTGAATGATTTATAGATAAAGCTAGCGGTGAGCGAAAAGCTAAAACTATTGACAGAAATACAAATAAGTGAAACTATCCCGGGAATCTATTGAGCTCTAAAGTGTAGCGCTTGATGTTCTATATCTAAAAGACAAGCATATAGATGACTGTATCTTCACAACATAGATATTAAATCATTTAAGATTGTTGTGCTTAAATAGTAAAGCAGATCTATTGAAGCGAAATTACCACACTTTATACATCTATATCATTATCATACACATGATTTAAAAGCAAAGGCACATCGCTAAACATCCAATAGTGGAATGAATAAGATCAGCTGTTATAGTGCATGCATATAATCAATGATAGCAAGAATAATTACATAACCATTGACATAAACAGAATGACTTTAGACATAGATATAAATACCATATGAACTGCGGGACACTCCCAGATATCAATCGCTATGCACAGTTCTTCCTTTAACGCAAAAATATTCTTCAATCAATGACAATAGTGCACAATTGTATAAAGAAACTTTCTCATTAAAGTAAGAACAATAGGTCGGATTTCATAAAAGAGTAGAGGCTGAAGCACAGTAGTGAAAACTTCAGTCTGTTAAGTCTCTTACAAAATTTTACGACCCTTTCTAAAAACATGAAAGGGTCTATAAATACAATGCTAATCTAAATATCTATTAAACAGAAATGCTACTAAACTGATATCAATAACTTTTGTTCCTATTTTGTCTAGTGATCTGGTGAGATGGAGGGTGATTCATTGAGTCGGCTGCTTTCCTTTGAATCTGAGCTGATTAATTGCAAGCATTGGCTCAATTTCCGAAGGTTTGTTGAGGCGCGAACTGAGCTGGGCAGCATAGGTGGCATCTTGAATGTCGGGAATCATACACTCGATGGCATTTGTTAAACACTTCAGGGCGGCTCTTTCTGTATGTGGTTTAACTAAGAAGTGCCAATACGTTTCCATGTTTAAACTATTAATGCCGGCAATTAATCTTCCTCTGCCTTCTAACTCAGGATAACATGATTGCTCCAATGCATTTGTTGTTGTAATCTTTCCTGGTGTACACTGGGAAATCATATTTGCCAAGTAGAGAGTGTTGTTAACTAAATCAACTAAATTACTAGAAGTTGATCTACATGTTGAAGCTTCTCTCTCTGCTTTTAACACCTGAGTGTGCCATTCTGTGAAAAGTATATCTTTATGAATTTCAAGTATCCAAGGAAAATTGGTTGTTTTTCCCGAATTCGAATCTTGCCATTCAAGATGTGCAGTAATAGCCTCATCGGCTTGATTCAAGTCATCCTTAGCTTTCTCTACCTGCTCATTTATGGATATAGTTAATTCGCAGAGTGGCTCTGCTTGAGCGATCTGCTGGCACAAGAGTTTAATTTGCGATATCAGTGCATTGTTTATCAATGATGCTTCTTTCTTGAACTCTGTCACCTGCGAAGCTCCTTTTATCTTTTCTAGCTGCGATGTCATTTGAGCGATTTTCTCATCCTTAGTTTTCGCCATTTGCTCGTTCGATGCTTTCAACTTTTCCAATGCCTCTGTTAATTCATTTTGTTTCTGGATCCCATTCTGGTCGATCCTTTGCTTCTCCGCCTCCAATTGTTGGGCCAACTGATTATTCATTTGCTGTTGTGCCAACAACTGTTCTTCTGCTTGCGCTGCCTTCTGTTGTTGTGTCGCTAACTGCTCCTCTGCTTGCGCTACCCTCTGCTTTGTCTCGGCCAATTCTGTCTGTAATGTGGAGATTTCTTGGTCCTTGTTCTTTAATAAGAGGCTTACCTCCGATGCTTTGTCAATTGTTGTTGCCGAATAAGCTCCAACATACTGTGACAATTTAATTAGATCATCGGAGGGATCCAGTTTCTCCTTCCATACTACATTACCCGTGACCGTTTGCTCTGGAAAGATAGAAGGTTGATCAAGCCTTCGTCTTTTCCTTGATCGCTTTACCACTGCTCTATGCCTCGAGCTGTAGAAAACATCCAATGGAGGAATATCTTCTACTTGTAGAATGATTTGATCGCTGGGATCTTTCGGAATTATCTCAATATCTTTAGATTTAGGTGGGCCACTGGTTCCACTTAGAACCTGAGATGAAGTATCATCTTGCATATCGCTGGTCTTAGGAGTGTCTGTACTTTTTGAGCCTTTTCCTCCACTGATGATAGAATCAAACTACTGCCATTCCTGGAGCAATTTGGGGTCTGTGGTAGTATCTACATTGGCGTTAGTGGTGGTATGTTGCCTGTTCTCAGTTGGAGGCTCCTTCTGTACTTTTTCCTATTTTTTCTTCTGCTGCTCTGCCTGTTCCCTCCGCTGTTTATCCTCATGCTCTTTCTTTAACTGTTCTTCCTGTTCCTTCTTCTTCTTTTCCTCTTGGTCTTTCCTCTGTTGTTCCTCCTGCTCTTTATTATGATCTTTTGTTGTAACAGGAGGCTCCTTTTTCTATTGCTGACCAGGCTCGCTTGATGATGCCGCTAGGGTTGTTGCTAATAAATCTAGAGGCAGAGTTTGCAACTTCTGCTCTCTAAGTTTATTAAACTCAGTTAACCCTTCATCATTGTATTTCATCTTAGCGAGCTCTTTAGCTTGACCAATTGTTTCAATTGAAGTGAACAGATCATCGCACATATCTTCTTGATGTTCATATGTTGTTAATTTGGCATGTTCTAACGCGGCGTGGGCAACTAGCTTTGGATCAAATGCCCTGTTCGGGATTGTAGCCAGAGCTAAAGATTGAATCTTTGTGGCCTCCTTCTCTGCATCTTTGAGATCATGCAGGGTAAAGACACCACACCTTAAGGGAAAAGTAGGCCAGCCTCTTTTCTTTTCCTTTTTGAGAGTCCGTGTAGTACTCTTAGCCGTAATCTGATATGCAATTTCTCTTGCTAGCAATTTATCTCGGACATATAATGGGAGAACATGTGGATTGGCTTGGCTGCCGTAAACTCTGATATAAGTAAAATGCTCTTCTCCAAACCAACTAGCAACTGCTGGTAAATAAAAGGAGGCTTGGTAGGAAATCTTTGAAATGGGTTTATCAAAAATGGAATAATAAATGGGGACCATGAAGCCATTACAGATCTGATACAAGTAGTTTTTATAGGATGACTTCCATAACTTGCGGTGATAAATATGAATGGGCGAGGGGTCTTGTGCAGTCCACCTACAACCAAGAACAGGGAATTTGGAATTGAAACATAAGGTATCAAGGATCTATGCACTATAGTAGAATGGGGGAATTTTCCTTTCGGTGACCACAGTCTTATTTCTGAAGTCACGAACAGCTACTGCTAGTTTATCCGAAAGGATAGTGGCCCAGTCCATAATTATACTATTTACTGCTGCCTCCATAAGAGGAACCATTTCAATGGTAAAACTAGCAGTGTCGTGTAAACCCCATAACCTACACATCATTATACCCGCATAGCAATAAGGAGAAGCCAAAGAATCGACCGAGTACTTACCGGAAGATTCGTGCTTGTGCTTGTTAGGATTTTGCCTCCAATCCTTGATAGGTTCGGATTCAATCTCATCTTCGCTTGCAAATTTCTCCAAGAAGGCGTTGTTGTATATCTTCTCTCGCTCAGGCAAATGATACATTTTCCTTAAGTCTTCTGCCTTGAACGATCCGAAAATCCTCCCATCTCTTGAGCTAAAAGTTTTGTCCATGATGGGGATTTCTTCAATCGCCCATCGCACAACGTCTGTATATGGGAGAATTTTCTCCCTGGCTGCTATCCTGTGAAGGAAAGAATCAGCCAAATCCTTGAGAGTGTAGTCTGATTTCCGTAATGAATCCGCGGTAGCTTCTGCTACCGTCTTCTTTGGTTTCTCGGCCTCAATTAAGTCATAAGTGCCTTGTCAAGTTACTCTGGTGAGGCCTGTGCATGTTGTATCAGATATGAGGCCTTTCTTCTTATTTGCAGCGGCTTGTCCTGCGACTGGTGGATTGGAAGCACCCGCAGTCTTCTTAGACTTCTTACCCATCATGCTCGAACTCCTGTCTATGACTGAATTCTGCACAGAGAGGCAATTTGGCGTAACACAGAGAGGTAGTGATAAAAACTTGCAATTGATAACAAATGAATAGATGTGCAGCAATATATTCAGCTTTTAAAACAGGCGCGGAGATAATCCATGAAAATATTTTACGACATGAATCCATTAAATGGCCGTATAAAGCCCGCCACCTTATAAATTCCCATTATATCATTATTCGGTCAAGAAATCTCCTTAAGCATGCAATGGACTTATTGGCGGCTGAGCGGAAGTGATTATGCCTTAAATAAGAGTAAATTGAGCTTTCCAATAACTTTAACGGCTTTTTATTGAAAACCGTGCCTTATCGTATCGCATCGGGGGTTATGGCAAGTCTACCCTAACAATGTGCATCGAGTACTGCCGATCGCCGAATGCGATATCGCATCGGCGAAAGGCTTATGTGCATTGAGACTCAAACGAAGGGGACCCGCCGATCGCCGAACACCGATAGCTCATCGCATCGGGGGTAATGGTATGGGGTGTTCTTTAAACGTGCATTGGATATCGCCGATCGCCGATGCGATATCGCATCGGCGGAAAGCCTTGTGCCATTTATATATGTCTCTTATGCCATTGCGATATGCGATCTTGTGATCGCTTTATCGCAATGACGAAGATTTGCTTTATTTCTTTTAAATGGATATTGTTTAAAAGGGTTTTGTAAAGCGCTCATTTGATTATCGGACTTTTAAACAAAAGTATTGATATCATCTTTATTTTGAAGGGACCCATTTCATAATGTAATGTTTTATGAATAAAAATTATATGAAATGGGGGGTTGTTTGTAGAGCACAACACACGCACACCTTTCTTATTAGGGATAAAGCTTGAGAATGACAAAGGTACACCATTGGTTGATTGCACATTGTATCGCCAGCTTGTGGGAAGTCTTCTTTATCTCACTCACTCCCATCCTGATCTCTCCTATGCTGTCGGAGCAGTTTCCAGATACATGCAGGAGCCACATGAGTTACACTGGAACGCTGCAAAGCGCATCCTTCGATATGTCCAGGGGACAATCACCTATGAGATTCATTATGCAGCCAATTGTTCTTTGAATCTCATTGGGTTCACAGATTCAGACTGGGCTCGCGACACCATTGATCGCAAGTCTACTTCCAGTTATGTACTTAGTTTGGGATCTGGCCCAATTTGTTGGTCAAGTAAGAAACAGGCTGCCATTTCTTTACCATCAGCAGAGGCCAAGTATAGAGGAGCAGTCAATGCCACTATTCAGGAAAATTGGCTACAACATTTGCTATCTGAGCTTGGGATTAGTGTCCATCATCCAATTGTCGTCTGGTGCGATAATCAAAGTACGCTAACGTTTTGCAGAGATTCAATGCAGCGGTAGCGTACCGAACACATCGAGATCCACATGCACTTCATTAGAGAACTCATTCATGAAGGGATCATCGATCTTCAGTACTGTCCTAGTTCCGAGCAGATTGGTGACATCTTCACCAAGACTTTCACTGAGGAGAAGTTTCGATTCCTGCGAGATCGTCTCGCGGTGAAGGACAAAACTCCCTAGCAGTTGTCTTTTCTCTACTCTTGCATTATATTTTTGGGGGGGGGGTTTCTTCCCACTGGGTTTTCCCTCTTTCCTACTTTTTTATGCATTGTATATGGGTACCTAAAATGGTCGTGTTGTCGGGACTCATTCATTTTGCATCACACTCACCTAAGTTATGCTTAAGGGGGGGTGTTGGTGTACATGCACTTAGACTAGCTGTGTTGGTGTACATGCACCTAGATTAGCTCCAGTTAACTTATTTCTTGCATGAGGCACATGTAGACATTAACATAAGATAAAGCACACTTAGATTTAGTTAGCTTTAGTTATTGCATGTACAACTAAGCTTAACTTAGTTTCTTTTATGTATTTATTCCAAAAACTAATATTGTATAATCAATTATTCATTCTTTTCTCAATTCTTGGTCACTTATTCCTTCTCTTGCAAGCTTGTTTATTGTTTTGCAGATCTAGATGTGCGTATCTCAAAAATCTTACAAGAGGGGAGATGAGAGGATCCGAATAGGAATATTTTCGTGCTTGAAGGAGAAGACAGGTTAAAGAAGAGGGGAGAATCGAAAAGCGAGGAAGCACTAGAAACACCACTGAGTTTTTAATGGTGTGAGAGGAGTCATGAACAAAGCCGGAAGTCAAGCTGGAATTCATGCAATCAAATTTGGAGAACTGTCGAATCCAGAATGAAAGGCAGAGATAAAACTTGAAGAAGAGAAGAGACCAATGTCATTGGAACTGCTAACAACGCCTAAGAGAGAAACCACACTGGAGGGAGTGCAACATCAACCACAGCCACTCTACAGTCGAAGGTTTGAAATGTTGGCCCCTTAAATCTGTGTTGTGGTGAATTTTAAAATAAAAATAAAAATAATATAATTTAAAAATTAAGAAATAATAAATAATAAACAAATAATTAGAAAAATAAAAATATTAAATAATAATTAATTAAAAGAAATGAATAATGAAAAAAAGTGGTTAGAAAGGAGTAGTATCTAATATAATTTGAGTTGGTCTAATGGTTAAGACAACGCTTTTCTTTCTAAGAAGTCACAAGTTCAAAACCGGAAGGTGAATTAGATTAATGATTAAAATGCTAAACAAAGCAATTGAGACAAAACAAATAAATTAATATATCAATATTAAGCTTGTCACAAGTTCAAAACCGGAGAGGTGAATTAGATTAATGATTAAAATGCTAAACAAAGCAATTGAGACAAAACAAATAAATTAATATATCAATATTAAGCTTGTGAACTAGAGGTTTTCAATATTAAAGTTATTTAGATTTTTTTCCATTTTGGGGACTTCATGTCCACTCAAACAACGGATTTCATACACCAATTTGTTCAAAAATAGAGAGGTGAATTAGATTAATGATTAAAATGCTAAACAAAGGCATTGAGACAAAACAAATCAATTAATATATCAATATTAAGCTTGTGAAATAGAGTTTTTCAATATTAAATTTATTTAGATGTTTTTCCATTTGAGTACTTCCTGTCCCCACAAACAAGGGGTTTCATACACCAGTTTGGTGTTTGGCTTGGCCATGCTCTTAAAATTGGATAATAATAATAATAATAATTAGTCAATATTGAAGTTATTTAGATGTTTTTCCATTTTGAGGACTTCTTGTCCTCACAAACAAGGGGTTTCATATACCAATTTGGTGTCTGGCTTGGCCATGACCTTAAAATTGGATAATTATAGCAAAAATAATTAGAAAACCCAATCTTTATTATTGATTGAATTGATATGGATGGCGTAACCAAGATTAAGCTTCTAAACTAGAGGTTTCCAATATTAAAGTTATTTAGATGTTTTTCCATTTTGATGACTTCTTGTCCCCACAAACAAGGGGGTTCATATAGCAATTTCTTGTCTCCATTGGCCATGACCTTAAAATTGAATAATAATAATAATAATAATAATAAAAATTAAAAAAACCAATCTTTATTATTGATTGAATTGATATGGATAGGGTAACGAAATTAATGGAAGATAAATATATGTTAATTAGATTAATGACTAAAATGCTAATGAAAGGGAATTAGAAAAGAACAAAAAAAACAATTAAGATGAAAGAAAGAAATTAATATATGAATAAAAATTGGATCAAGGATTAAGCTTGGGAATTAGAGGTTTCCAATATTAAGGTTATTTAGATGCTTTTCCATTTTGAGGACTTCATGAATGATCTTGACTTGAATAAAAGGGATTTGAGCCAAGAACTTAGAGCTTGGTCAAAGGATAGGAGAGGTTTCCAATATTAAGGTTATTTAGATGCTTTTCCATTTTGAGGGCTTCATGAATTATCTTTACTTGAATAAAAGGGATTTGAGGCAAGGACTTAGAGCTTGGTCAAAGGATAGGAGATGCTAAGATTGTAAGACTATTCACCAAGCGAAGATTTTGAAAACTTATTATGAGTGTATAGAAAATGAACTTTAATGTATTTCCACATGATATTGGAATTTTATAAAATCATGGATCCAATTGATCTTTGAGAGATTTAAATAATTGATTAAATGTCTTTAGGTGTTTGAAGTGAGTTTTAATTCTTTTCTTGGCAAATATTATAGAGATGTGATTAGGGATTCATTCATTGAGTGGAGGGAAATCATAACCCTGGTTAGAGAGTGCTTATAGGATGGGAATCAAACTACTCTATAAGACTTAGTGATTTGGCTCGAGGAATGTGCTTTATTTTAAAAGATTTCACAAGATGCAATTTTTCTATAGAGAGGAAATGAGGGATGAGAGATGTGAATAGCCCTAGAAAAGAAAGTTTTTAATATCGATGATTTATGAGATTGCCCATGGTTAATCCCATTCACAATCTTTTCTAATTATCCTTTTTAGTTTGTTCCCTAAGGATGGGTGAAGTGTCCACTCTAAAAGTTGAACACCATCCTTGTTCCACATACAAAAATATCAATTCTATGAAAGGTTACATTCTCTTATTATGAAAATCCTTTCAATTTACCAAAATCTTAAAACAAATCAACAAATTTTATAATCATTATTAATTGAATGTTATACCACAAGATTCATGGTAACAATGATAACACATAATTCCATTAAAACAACCCAAAAATTGGTCTTCCCCTTAAAATTTATGGAGGTAGCAATGATGGGAAGAACAATGATATATAATCTTTATTGAACTATAACAATCTTAAATTTATTCACATATACATGCTTTACCTATGAATGCTCCTTCAACTTTGTGACAAGGGACCAAAGATGTTCCATATGATTTGATATTGATGAGAGGGGATAACATCCTATTGCTTTAACTAGTTGGTTGTCCCACAAGAAAACCATTTGAAATGTACTATATAATAATAATAATCTAACTCTAAGGTCCATACTAAGCTATACACAAATTGATGAGACAAAGAATCTACCTACTTGTTTATAGGACAAGGAACCTACCTCCACTCACTAATTTGGCTATTTTACATAATTGTACACTCTATCCATTTTAGATTTGAACCTATAACCACTAATAAGAAAATAGATATTCTTAATTATATGTAATAAAAGCTTATGTTTCAATTACAGCTTCTATTTACCTGGCCCATAAAAAATCCTTAAAAATAAATCAACAATTAACATTATAACAGTTAGATGTCCAAATCTAAGATCTTAAAAAACCTACTAACCCACCATTATAAATATTTTTATAAATATTTGTTTCATTCCTCAGCATGTTCAACTAACCCATTAAAAATCCTTGAAACGAAATCAACAATTAACTTCATAACAGTTAGATGTCCAAATCTACAATATACATAAACCTACTAACCCACCCATGAGATATGAAGTCATTTATACACTGTGGGCTCTTTTAGACTCTCTATTCTTCATTTGATCGTCATTCTCGTTTAGATGCCATTTTATATCTCTCGGTGTCCTAGTACACCTATTTTATTGTATCCACTTATTAATCTTCCGTTGGGAGACATAGAGATTAGCAAATATGATGTTGGGAACTCAGTTTGTTGAGATTAACCAAAGTGAAATTACAACCCAAAAGAGAAGGTTGATTCAGTTATTGATGTACAAATTTTGATTTGCAAGGGGAGAATATAAATCAACATTCGTAAATGCAATCCCTGCGCATTGAATCGTGTAATTTTCATCTCTATGTGATTTTAATTGCGAGATATAGAGTATTGCTATTGAAATTATACCTGCTACAACATGAACTATGCAGTTTAAAAGTAAGTACCGTAAAGGATTCCCTGGTTCAAGAATGGAAGAGAGATTCCTGTAAAAAGGCAGAAGCTATTCCTCTCTCACTTGGGAAATTTTGAGACAATATAAGATTAAGTACAACCTGAGGATTCCATAGGATCAAAATGGAAATAAGTCCAAAAATATTCTCCTCTCACTTGGGAAATTTTGAAGGGCAGCCTCAAAGTTCATGGCTTTGAATCCATAGATGTTAACACAGAAACCATAATATCTATAAGTTTGTTATTCAAAATAACAAATTAGTCCCCGCTACAGGGCTCAAAAAGACACTCAAGTTTGATGGTGAACTCCAACTTAGTTAATGCATTTTTCTTCAACGGCAGGATTTTAAGTGCACCTAGATTTGAATATCCCTTATGCCTATGTCTGATGACATGGTTTGTGGAACTTTAATGTGATGGGTAATTATTTAACTCTCGAGATAAAGGACAAAGGGAAAATATTTATTTAGGTTTTTGAATAATGTATTTTTCAATATGCAGTAATAAATGGGAAAATATTTATTTAGGTTTTTGAACAATGTATTTTTCAATATACAGTAATAAATAAAATAATTTGTATTTGAAGTTTGATTATGTTAAAGAGTTTAGAAGTTAATTAAGTGAAGATGCTCATTTCACTGTTTGATGTGTAGCTGTTAATTATAACTTAAAAATTAAATAAAAATTTAACAAAATCTAAAAATTAAAAAACTCTACAAAACACTTAATTACTATCAATTCATAAAAAAAATATTGCAATTGAAGAAATTTAATCCTTTTTAGTTCATGTTAGATCTCTTTTTAATAAATACATATTTTCTATTTTATGTTTCATATGTTACATCTTAATTTAAAATTGATGGGTATTAATTAGTAAATATTTTCTATTTTAAGTTTGATAATGTTAAAGAGCCTAGAAGCTCATTCTACACAGGAGTATGATGGGATGTGTAAGTTTCTCCATTCATAAAAACAAAAAATAAAATTTATGTTAACTTGAAGTAAAAGAAATGTGTTAATTTGATGTTTAAATATTATACTTTTCAAAAATATTTCTACGAGAAATTTAAATAAACTATTAGAGGATCTATATTAACAAATTTTGTCAATCTAAACTTCATATATATAAATATATATAAATATAAATAAATATATTATATATATATATATATATATATATATATATATATATATTTATGGTTAATAATTTTATTTCGTCCTAAATATACTCTTCATATATATTTATATATAGAAAAAATTTATGTTTTTATGGTTAAAATTTTTATTTGGTTTTATATATACTCTATTTAGCATTCAAAAATACAATTTATATAATGAAAAATAAAATGTCATTGTATTTTGCACTCACATGAAGAAATTTGATCCCTCTTAGCTCATGTTATATCCATACATAAGATAGATATAAAATATATAAACAATACTCTAATGATGCTATGAATTATGTTTTTAGACTTAGAAAAAGAAAAATGTATTAAACAAGTGTCATAAATTAAAAGTGACACTGAATTCTAGTAATTGTTGTCATGAACAAACATGAAAAAACAAAACACCTATAAATAGTCACATGGTACTTCTTTCCTTCCATGTTCTCCATAATTAAAAAAAGAGGAGACTATGGATGAGAGAAATGCATGGTTAGTTAATGACTATGTTGGTATAAGCAACACTCTAGAGAAGTTAGGTTATTAATAACTGTGTTGGTTGGAGACTTAGAAAAGGAAAATTGTATTAAACAGGTTTAATAAATTGAAAGTAACACTTGAATCTAGTAATGCTGGTCATGAACAAACAAGACACCTATCAGTTGCCACATGGTACCTCCTTCCTTCCATGTTCTCCATAATAAACCAACAAAAAAATAAAAATAAAGACTATGCACGAGAGAAGTGTTGGGTGAGTTAATGAAAAGTCCTAAACATTAATAATAACACACATGAGGACAAATAAGGAGTAGGACACTACCACGTGTGTCGAGGAAGGAAGAAATGAGGGCAACCGTACACCATATGGAGAGAGATCAAAAGACGAAAAATGTTCTTGACACGGGGAGTTGTACAGTAGAGGCTGCAACAATTCATTTGACTAGAAACATCCTGCTAGATAGACACAAATATAATATTTTCTATAATTTCATATTATTTGTGAGAAATATATTTTATATGTTTCCCATAAATTGCATGTATTACTTGCATGTATTACGTGGAGTGGATACTTTATTAGGAGCACTAAATCCAATAGTTTATGTATAATGGTCTGTGTTGGGAAAGAAAGACTATGTGAACAGGAAAACAAAAATATGTTGTATATGCACAATTCAAATTAATATTCTTAACTGAGCTTAGAATATTCCTTGTGTATGTGACAAATGAGGTTGATATTTAAACAAAAACAAGGTAGATGATTATGTAATGATTATGTAATAGTTCTTTTTTATTTAGATAAGTATACAATCACATCATAATTCATATTGAAAAGCATGTGTGATAGAAAGTATAATATTATAAATTTTATATTTATGTAATATTGTATGTAATTAATTGTGATTTAGATGTATTTATACAAAATTTAGAATAATATGTATATAATTCATGGCAAAAGAGAAATATTATTAGAAATTTTTTGATTCCTATTTATTGTGTTTAAAAGTATATATGAGAGGGAAAATGAATTATCTATGTACTTGTCTATAGAGGGACAAGCACTTTAATAATTTACAAAATATACATATACATTGCAATATTACATGAATATATTATCTAATAATCATGCATTACTCTTTTCTTAAAACCTTAGTCAAGAGTAGTTCTAAAAACTGAAAAGTAATAACAAATCATATAATCATACATGAGCATAAGTCAGTATATGCATAATTTTCTTAGGCATATATGTTTTTGGAATTTTTAAAGGCACAACGGTCTCGAGTCCAAATACCTAGGGGCTATTAGTGCAATGGTAAAAGAACATGAAATTAACCTAAAAAAAGGTAATTATGATCTAAGAAATGATAATAAATTAGAATGGTAAAAAAGAAGTACATGAATGAAAAAAACTCACATTAGATTGTTCCATAAAAGAGAGTAAAATACTGGCACATGAGTAGGTGACCTTGCAATGGTATATATTATATAATAGACATAATTTTTTACAAACCATAGTTTGCTTACTCAATGACCAAACAATTGTAACAAACTAAAATTTACTTCTTATCTAAGTAACTCCTAACACAAAAAATTATACAAGGTACAATCAATATATTTAAAGGGAATATGTTCTTAGTAAAGCTAATGAAAACATACTAAGACATCTCATTGGTTACATAAAAGGATAAAATGTTGTGAGTTTCTAATTTATATGCTAGTAGAACCACTCATATTAGAGTTTGCAAAACAAAAATCTAAGTAAAGAACTTCTTGATTGAGCCAAATATGAAATTCATTGGTTTTATCTTTGTGCTACGATAAAACCATGTAAAACGAAGAATAAATTAGAGATGTCCAATACCTAGATTTGTATGAAATAAATTACTTTGACTCTTAGTTGTGAAAAACTTTGTTATTGTCGAATAGTTAGAGTAGGGTTCGAGTTGTACCTACAACAGGTTAACAAAATCATTATTCATCAATAGAAAATTGAAAGGAATTGGAAAACATGGAATAATACTAATATAAAAGTTGAAGACTTGTTAAATTGGTTACCTAGGAAATAAAAAGTATTCCTTTAAAGGTCATCAAAGCCTACAAGACAAAGTTACAAAAGATTAGTAATCCTTGGAATATTATTGACTATGGATAATGAAACATAAATTCTTAGGTTAGAGGATGAAGTCATAAGACTCTTCTTCAATGTTATGATACCTATGCATATTTCATTGGAAAATGGCACTACAAGTTTTTAGGAATAGAATAGTAGGAGTAAGTACTCAAAGAAATAGAGATGAAATCATCAAGGAGGGAAAGGAAAAGGAAAATGTAGGAATTCTTCCAAATAATGGTTGGAGGGTTACATCCTTAAAGAAAAATATGTATTACGGTTTTAGAAACATATAGTGAATTAAAGCCCTAATCTTGGTATATAGAGGGTTCACAAAGCAAGGATATAAGTTAAAGTTTGTTACATATTTGAGGACATCTAGATCCATGATTGTCTCATACTGTAAACTAAGTAAGTCAATTCCACCATCAAACTTGCACTAAGTAGAAACCTTAGGAAAGAAAAAAGAATTTTTGGCCAAGGCTTTAATAGAAGGGAACAAAATCATAAACTAACACAACCAAGATGAATTCTTGAGAAGGAATGAAAACTTAGAAATGTGTGAACTAGTGACTCGTTGTAGATTTGAGTAGCTCGTAGAAATATGAAAGGGTTCCAAAAATACCTAATAACAAATATAAGCACCAATAGTTAACCATTCAAAACGTTTGAGGACTAACTAAATAAATAGTTTGCAATAAAAATAAAAATTGAAATTCATAACCTTTTTCTTACGATTATGCCAATGAGTATTGATGGAGACTAAGAAGAATTAAGAGTTTCCAATTTGAGTAAGAGTTTACAATTTTGTGTAAGAATGAGGGTTTCAAAGTTAACCCTCATGCTTGGTTATAGAGTTTGAAATTGAAACAATGAAACCTAAAAGTAGGGATTGGGAAGGTAGTCATTTGATTGCCCTTAAGGCATGGGAATATGAGAAATAATCTAAACAGTTCCTATGTTTAGAAAAAAATCCCCAACCACATCTTGACCGTCCACCTCATACCTATCATATGGAGTAGTAAGAGGATGTACGCATGGTGAACATGTGTCATAGACCTATGATTAGACATAAGGATTAGGGAATGTATTTGGAGTAGTAATTTAATGAGTTATTCGAATAAAACTACTTTCTTGTCACCTTTACAAGTTATCCGCATTATTCCATTTCACATTCATTATCATCTTTGTGTATCTGATACCTATTGTTCTTCACTTTCGGGAGAAATCCACAAAGAAAATCGTTGGGAGCAATGGTGAAGAATGGCAAGGAAGTCATCTGTGTGAAATCAGAAATGAATATTATATTTACTGATACTACATGTAGTAGAGAGGGAGGAACCTCTATGTGGGAAGCCATGTATAATAAACTGGAAGAAGAGGAACCAACGATTTTGGAAACAAAGGTTACAGTTGACAGACGTGATTCCTCATACGCCTCCATGTTTGAGACAACATGCTCAATTTTGCATCGCATAAATGCCCGTACAAAGATAATCCCTTATAAATACATGGTTAAATGGGTTATTGATGTAGCTAACATCTCAGACAAAGAATTCAAGACAAGAACTGAAGAGGTTATGGGATCTTTTACCTCATACAACCTGCAACGTATGTGCCACCTACGAGAGCCACAAGTCATCTACAACAAGTAGTTCATCAAGAAGTTTGCCAAAGAGAACGAAGACCCAACAAATTGCACCCAGACCTGGTCAAAAAATGTTGGAAAAATAAAAGAATACAAGAACAATATATACCCTATTGTATCTATTTATCCCCCTCATAGTTTTGTAGTAACCATGATATGTAGACTATTTGGCGAAGCCGATAGCACCAAATTCTCCCCAGAATGGCTGCCATTAATAGACGCAGTTGTAAACATAAATATAATGAATTGGGCACAAATTTTGTCTAATAACTTAGCAAGACCAATAATGGGTATATAAGGAAAAGAAGTGTTGCTTCGAGGGTTTACCCTCCATTTTTTATTAGTGCCTATGTAATGGATGCAATTTGTTTTGGTTCAAAATGTCCTATAATGGGATGGAAGTTGATTGTCCAACATCCACTTCCCATTTACATATAAAATAAAGACATGTGGGAATCTGAGTTTCAACCAATTTTTCGAAAAATTGTCATGGAGTTATGCTCCCTATCCACAAATAGCTTTATAACTCAGATGCCTCTACCTTTTCTAAAGAAACCGAGGTAGATATCCTCCAAGTAGCCAAATGGTTTGGGGAGGAAACATTCATGTATATGAGGGTATTTGGTAGCATTTCCTCCCCCCATGTTCTCCCACACTATGTTCTAGACAAATAGATGGCTAGAGAAGTAGCCTATCAAACAGCTAGTGAGGGTGGGATGAGAAAAACATTAAGGGAAGAAAAGAAGGCCATTTGGCCTACATTATCTTTATAGTGTGGAGCATTTGCATTAAACGACCTCAGGCATGCATACAAAGAAGTAGAGATTATGTTATCTCTGCAATTTCCTAAATGCCTAGGAAGGCAATATGACCCATTTCGCATTGTCAAAGACTTTACCACCATGGTAAAAATAAAAGTATTCAATAATGAGGAAGATGAATTTGATGACATATTTTTATAGAAGAACACATCTAGAGAGGTGAAGCATATGGCACAATTACTTTTTGATCATGAAGATCTTGAAGCCTTTTACGAGCATAGAGAAAGGAGGCTAACGAAGGTCCCATTGGACAAATTATTGATTGAACAAATAAGGGAGCCTACTCCCAGTGTAAGTCTAGAACGAGATTCCAAAGAAAATTCTAAAACAAATTCTGGAGCAGAATCCCAAGAGAAATCTACCAAGGTATCAAAGAAGACATAGCAACAATCAGAAAATGTGAAAAGTAGGAGGGAGTCAAAAAAATATACAAACCAATCTATAGAAAAGATAATGGAGAAAACTTTAGGTAGTAAACAGAATGAAATTCATTCCACCTCCACCCAACCAATAAAATCCCCGGTGATTGATCTAGAGGAAGAATGGGAGAAATTTAATAAAAATATCCATACCGAGGAATAAACACTAGAGTTGCAAACTCTACAATAGAAAGCAACTCGAGAAATTACAACAGAGGAGACTGTAAATACTCAAGAGGTAGAGCACACTCTTGTCAGTCATACCTCTTAAATTGTTTTGACGATTGAGGAGATTCCTCCTTTAGATATATTATATAGTCCACAACAAAAAACAATTGTTAAAAGACAAAGAAATAAAAGGAAATTAGATTCTACAGCTGTTACTACCCATGATAATGAACCGAAGGATGTTGTCTAGAAAGGATCACCCATCGACCCATTTGCCAACCTTACTAGACTGTCACAATTTAAAGGTGCCTATGCTACAACGAACATCGACAAAGCAATAGAGGTGGAAATGTTTCTTAAGGAAAAGGAAAATAAAATTATGTCACTTGAACAATAATTGCAGCAAGCAAAATCCAACCAGCAAGCAGAAACACAGTTAGCTAACCTTCAACAAGAGTTCGAGTAGATGCAAATAAAACATCAAGCTAGCTTAGCAAAGAGGGAAGTGCAAATACAAGGAATAACTAATCTACATAAAGATGATCCAAAAATTGATCAGTTTATTACTGAAGTGCTTGGCCTTAACTCCCAACTGATGCACCAAAAGGAACTATTATGCCAAAATATTTCACAATGGAATTCTTATTGAGAAACAAGCAACAAGTTGACGAGTCAAGTCATTGAAATGAGGCTTGAATATGATGAAATATTCAAAAGAGTTTTCAACTTCATTACCTGGAAGAATTCAGACGATGGGAGAAAATATGACTTGCCTAAAGTGTAGGAGTCACACAAAGAAATCTTATTTGAAAACTAGGACCCTCGGCTTAGACAAGTAGAAAAGGCATCAGAAGATGTAGCAGCAGCAACAAACAAGGTTATCGAGAATATTAACAATAGTTTACATAGTTCCAACCTTGTCGCAGAGTCCATTCTATGTTTTCTTCCTAATGTAAAAAAACATGAACTACAGTGGAGACACGCAACAAAAGAAAAAGCAAAAGCAATTAGGCAAACGAGCAGGTTAAACCAGGAAGCATATTGGCGACATTTAGTGAAACTTCATAGCTAGTGGATGACCCTGTGATGCCTAACCACTTCTATGGAGAAAATGGGAAGTTGAAAGCTGAAATCAACCAACTCACATGGCTCAAGCCCATGACGGACATTTGTGATCTAAAAGATCAAATGAAGAATAGTTATTCAACATGCTCATTTCTATTTTTGTTTTATTTTGCATAATTTGAGGAAGGTCATTTTAACCTCGTCAACTATTTTTGTAATAATCTATTTTTATTTTTATAGTTTTGTATTTAAACCCCTCTCATGCATTTAGAGAGAGGTCCAAAAACTCTATCAGAAAAAATCTTCGAAACATGAACTTTTGTCCTTTTGAGGAAGTTCTAGTGAAATGAATGCAACATGATTTATTTTTATCTTATCTCCCATGTTTTACTGAAATTAAACTTTTGTACTCTTAGATGGTGTTGGATGTATTGAAATTACATCAATATTGCTAAAGCACATGAGTAGGACGTATTACAAATGGTACCTTTATCTCGCAATTCTGTTTTACTTGTGTATTAAGCAATAATTTCTCTTCAAGTTGTTTATGTATGAAAGTTTGAATCTTGGTTAGCATTATTGAACTTTTGTGTGATGATGACCTGCATTTTATGTAGAATGCATGAATAATTTCTTATGTGATATATCTTTCACAATCGTTTCAGCTAACGTTTTATATGAAATGATTATTGTTAAATGATTTCATTTCTCATTTGAATTGAATGATCTTGATTACCAATTGCTTTTGGACATTATTGTAGATCACATATATCAATTTATTACTGGGTATAGTCATAATTAGATAGTGTTTAAATTAGGATAAATGCATGTGATTATTAGTTTAGATTAGATTACTTTTAGCTTAAACATTACTCCAAAATATCACATATGACCCCATCAACACTATTATAAATTAGATTGGGAATATGGTCCCATTATCCCTTGTCAGAGCCACTACACTAAACGGAAAAGGAGCTGCCAACAAAGGTCCGGCTTGGGTGGTTTCCCCCATGTGGAAGCAATTATTTTCGAGGCCTCAACATTTTGGCACTAGAAGGAGGGCCTCGCTATGAATGGCAAGTAAATCCAAATCAACAGGCCATTCTAAGAGTAAAATTCCCTCACCATCACCTGCAACTTATTGATCGCATTCCAAGTCCCCTAATCCTAAATGAGAATTTGCAAATAAAATTATAGAGCCCACTGCTGAAATCCTAAAGAAACCAGATCATTCTTCTTCTATAGAAGCCCCTCAAATCCAATCTTTGATTCATAAATTACAGGGGATTTTTTTATCCCAAGAAGAATATGAGTTATCCAAAGATAGTGTTACCTCTTAGTTTACACCATCTCAATGGTTAGATAGAGCGCAGAGTGAAAAACTTGGAATCCCCTTGTTCAAATTCGCTTTGCCAAGCCATCAGAAAGCTAATAAAACACCATTTGAATCTCACAACGAGGTTCTTTCATCGGATTAATTGTCATCTTCATTCATTCCATCTATTGCATCATAATATCAATCATCTACCTCACCACTCCAGTTCATGATTCACATAGGTGTAGGAAATACATCCTCCCCTACCAAATCACCTTCAACCACTCCTACACCTTCTACTACTCACATACAAACAATGGCACAAAATCCTACGAGGCCATGGAAAAACCTAGGAGTTGTTAGAACGGTTGCGCCTTTACATCAATTTCCAGCTCATCTAGAGAAATGGTTACTCAAATTCAATCCTGAAAATGGCCTACTTCCTGAGGAACATATAAACAATTTCATGTTGTCCATTAACTTGAATGAAGTAGTGTAAGAAGACGTAGTCGTACGATTATTTCCCTGTACTTTACAAGGAATAGTAGGATCATGGTACTTCTCATTACCATCAGGTTCTATTAATAGTTGGGATGCTTTCCAAGAGTAGTTTTTAACTAAATTTGGAGATGATAGATCCACAACTACCCTAATCAATTCTCTCCAATTTGAAAGTCAAACCGAAATAACCCATTGAAGACTTCAAATCTTTCTTCAATAAATTATTGAATAAGATACCTACAAGATATAAGCCTGGCAATGAGGTCCAAAATCAATGATATATTTCTGCTCTACCTTCAAACACAACTATATTCATTGATAGAGCTACCAAACCCACTTTGGCAGAAAATATGAAAGAGGAAAGAGCTGTAGAAAAAAGAATTCTAGCTATAGATAATAAAAACACATTAGAAAAACGAAAATCTAAGAAATTGACTTTTAGGATTGACTCCAAGAAGAAATCACCTAAAGATCCTTTTGATCTTGAATGGTTACATAAAGTCCTCAATACCATGTCTAACAAAATGGTTGATATCAAAAAACACGTAGCAAGGAGTTCCTTTAACAAATATTTTAGACCATTTAAAAGGAATTCCCCTGTTGATCCTAAACCTCCAAATTCTATATCAAATGCCAAATTAGATGGAAAGGAGGATGAAGTTTGAAAAACCGAAGAATAAACAAATGACGAAAAAGTGCCAAAGTTACAAGGAATGTGAGATTTTATCCTTCACAATGAAGAGACTCATGAAGCATTGCCTTTCACTACTCAAAGTAAAAGCCCTACTGATTTGTCACAAATCTAAAGAAGAAGGCTTCAATGCCTCCTCCTAGGGACAAAACAATAGGTAAGAATTCTTCACCAAAATCCACTCAAACTACTCTTCAATTGGATTCTTCACCTTCACCTAAAAATATCATATTTTCTAAATAAATGGAATATAATATTGTTGGTGACATGAAGAAAACCAGGGAAAACATCACTTTTCATGATATTAGAAAATTGAAGGAAAATAAAAATCTACTCCTTAAGGAACTCAAAGTAGTACCTACTGCACCACGTCCCGTTTTCGTGATATCACAAGCCGCCCAGGAAATGGGAAGGCCCCCTAGCACCTCTTTAAACAAGATTGATCGAACCAACATCACTCTAATTGGAGGAAGGTCTAAGTCTCATACTCCTCCATTTATCCTTACTTTTGAAGTCTTTAATAAGAATTTACACAACTGTTTAGTTGATTTAGGAGCTTCATCTAACATCTTATCTAGAATAGTTTGTACAATGTTGAATGTTCAGCCTCAAAAATCTGTTGTATGTATAGTACAGTTAGATTGATCTCAAGTCGAAGTCGCTGGAGAACTTAATCAGGTAACGATCAGAAATTCATTAAAACTAAAGTTTTTCAAGTCATTGATATACTTGTAGTTGATATTCCGAAGTTCTATGGCCTAATACTTAGTAGAGACTAGTAAGAAAAACTTCATGGTTATTTTCCAATTGACTCATCTCACATGTGGTTTCCATATAATGGCAAGCCAAATCAAATAAGGTTGATCATGAGAAACATCAAAATTACATAGTCACAGAGTGAGAAGGAGAAAATGAATCGGTTGCATATAGTAACAATACCATCGGAAACTACTCAGTAGAATCATTTCTAGGAAATTTCAATGCCTACATTTCATGTTTCTTATAAAACTCTATAGTATCTCAAGTCAAATATTTTTCCCAAACAGACACTTCTAAATGCGTACATTTTGTAGATAAACCTATAGTTAACCCTTTATTTTGGAAATTACTTTTGGATAGATCTAAATCCAATGATGGAGTAGGAGCAAGATGCATATTAGTTAGTTCAGAGGGGGGAAATACTACGTTGGCATGCAGAATTGAATTTCAATTGACAAACAACACTGTTGAATATCAGCTGGTCTTAATATCAAACACCTTCAAGTATTTTGAGATTTAGAAATTGTAATAAAGTAGGTGAGAAATATTATAAACTATTTGTTAGGACATTGGAAACACTATCAGTCGTTAGTCCAAGACCTGACTTGTCACTTTACAATGTTTAATATTTTCTCTATTCCAAGACTCCAAAATACTAGTGCCGATCTCCTAGTTAATGTCGCTCCCATGCTTATTCCACCAAAGGATTATAAAACTCACCGATATTCCATTGATGATTTTTAGGCCTTCTATTCCTGATAATATCACCTACTAGAGAGACTTTAATAATGATCTTGATATCATAAGCTTCATGACTTCAGAAGGATCTTATGATGACCAGATAGTTGATGAAGACCAGCATGATAACCAAATTAAACAAGAAACAATCAATAACGCTATACCAAAATCTATAGTTAAGTTGGAAGATTTATATGACCTCAAAGACAGATTTAAACGACCCACCAATTCAAATCTTTAGAGTTCAACTCTGAGGTTTGAATTGATTAACCTTGGGACTGGCCTAAAGCCTCAAAATATTAATCTAGGTCTTGGACTTTCATCAAATGAAAAATCAGCCTTTATAGGTTTGTTGAAGAGGTACAAAAATGTCTTCGCATGGAACTATGAAGATCTTAAGGCATATGAGACCTCTATTATTCAACATATTATTCCCATGACATCCGATGAAAGACCTATTCAGTAGAATTTAAGGAAGATCCACCCCAGTTTAGAATGTCAGATTAAATATGAATTAAATAAACTACTAAAAGCTAAGATTATTTTTCTTGTCAGACATTCCCAATGGGTCTCCAATCTTTTCCCAGTGAGGAAAAAGAGTGATGATATTTGAATATTTATAGACTTTCACAACCTCAATAGAGCTTGCCAAAAAGACAATTTCACATTGCCTCATGTGGAACAGATATTGCAATCAGTTCTAGGCTGAGAGCTAATGTCTTTCCTGGATGGATTTACATGTTATAACTAGATCTTAGTACATCCAGATGACCAGCTAAAAACTACATTCCAGACAAAATGGGGCACTTATGCTTATCAAAAGATACCATTTCGACTAATTAATGTCGGTTCCAATTTCCAGAGTGCCATGGACATAGCCTTCAAAGTTTTAGTGAACAAAACAATAGTAATATACTTAGATGATATAATTGTATATTCTAGAAAGTGCAATAATTATCTAAGGGATTTAAAGAAAATATTTGAACATCGCCAAAGGTATGGGAGTTCTCTTAATCCTAAGAAGTATTTTTTCACATTAAGCGAAGGAAAGCTCCTTGGATTCATTGTGTCCAAAGCACGGATTTATATTGACCCTCACAGAATTAGAGAAATATCTAAAATAACTTTACCACATCACAAAAAATAAATGCAATCTTTCCTAGGTCAGATAAATTTTGTTAAATGATTTGTCCCTGACTTCTCAATAATTGTTTTACCTGTTCAATCCATGATAAAGAAAAATTCCCTATTTAAATCGGGACACTCAAAACATGAAGCCTTTAACTTGATCAAACCAACAACCATAAACGCCCCAGATTGTGGAACAAATAGGCCCATCAACTTTTCTATTACAAGATTTCTTTGGTAAGAGATAATCTCTACTTGTTAATGGGGAGATTTTAAAGAAATTATTTCCATAGAAGATGATCTCTTATGTTCACTGTATATTATTTCCTTTATGTTATTTTTTTTTAGAAAGAATAATACAAGTTGAAAAAAAAGTTATTTTTGGCTTTACAAACGACAATTTCTTTTTAATTTTGACTTTTCACTTGTGTAAGTAAGGATTGCTATGAAAGTAATCTTTATAGATGAAATATATAGTCAAGTTCTATTGCTCAAAATTTTCTTGTTATCTGCTAAAAATTATCTGATCTTTGATGAAACTTAGCTTTAAAAAGAAATCTTTCATTTTCATCAGTCAAGAAAAGTATCAATAACAAAGCGAACTCTCTCTATAGAAAAGCATCTTTAAGCTCTACAATTGTCATCCAGAAACTCTTAAGGATCCAATGGTTCTCCTCACCAAATCAACTTTCATTTTTAGAGTGTAATTCTAAAATATACTTAAACTTAAAGGATAAGATGTCTCACGAAGAGCCAGCTTACCATGATCATAAGATTAGAACTAACTGACATTACCAATACTTCATATCAAAACATGGTAATGGGTTGATATTATTTTAATCAAAAGACAAGGGTTCTCATCAAGAGCTAGCTTGTTCAGTTAAGTTATAAATCAAGTGAATGACATTATCAATTTTGGACACCAAACCAAGACATTATCCTTTAAGAGTTAAAAGATGAAAATTTGAAGGAAGAAAGAATTACTTTAGAAAATAAATAAATAAATAAGTATACAAATGATCTTATCTTTAAAATTGCATTCTGACCTAGGTGGGATATTGAACCATTGTTGGTTAAAAGGTAACCTTGTCAAGGCTATGAACATCTGCTGGCAATGGAGGCTCTACCTATGAGAACTGAGTATACCAAAAATGATCTGAAAAGAGCCTCCCTGTTTTTATCCTTAAAACCAAGTAATGATTGATGTAGATAAATTGACTTTCTTATGAGAAAATGATAATCAAAAGAATGATAGTTTTTTCCCGTAGAGAAAAGTCGTAATTTTATTCATATGAAGAAAATTACATTTTGTAGATGCTTAAAGCATATGTAGAAGAGTTGTTCCTGTAATCAGGAAATAAAAGAATACAAAAAACAAGAAAAGAAGAATTGATCTAACTAGCCTATGCTTTCCTGCCCTTCTTCTTCTCTAATCTTCAACAACCACCAATGTTGGGAGTGGGAGCAATAATGGCAAGCTTGTCTTCCATTATATTCATTGGTTGTTCTTTGTCAGATTCTGATCCTTTGGAACCATGTGTTCGTTTGGTGCCACTTACTTCCAGTTGTAATTCTTGTTGCTATTTCAAATTATTTTGCCCCAAGTTAGGCCCTTCGATATTATGTTTTCCTCTCTCATTTGCATGCATGTAGGCTTAGTCTTCAATTCCTCCTCTTCCAGCAGTTTGGTATGCTGCCAACCTTTGGCTTTTCTCAGTTGTTTCTTATTCCCTTTAGGTTCCTTTCTGGCCAATGGACAGGTGTATTGGAGGTGCCCTATTTTCAAGCATCCATGACATCTGAATGTTGTCTTCTCATAGTCAAGCAATTGTGTCCATAGTGAATTATTAAAATTCAATGTGATGTGATCTAGTAGTCCTTGACTCAGGTCCACTTCTACACATATCCTGCCATATGTGAAAATTCCCCGAATAGCTCTGTCTTCATCTAATTTAAGGAACATCCCCAAGGAGTTCCTAATGGCTATTAAGACTTTTTTATGCCAAAAATGTAGTGGGATGTTATGTAGCCTTCCCTAAATGGGCATTGTTGAAACTATCATGGTTTTGGCATCGAAGTACGAGAACCAGGGGGTGATGAAGAGGCTAGCATTTCCCCAAAATGAAGGCCCCTAATTGATGATGTTATCTTGTTCCTGTTTTATGCTGAATCTAACTATGAAAAACCCCTTAGGGCATAGATAAATTTCACTGTTAAGTGACCATGATGAGAAGATCCATTGATCCAATGCATCCGATTTTGGCTGAAAACCATTAAGTATACATATAACAACATTGTGGACTACATCTGTGTATATAGCAGTTACCTCTGGGAGAGATACTGTAAGCGTTGGTGATTCTGGCTTCTATTCCATGATGTAGGGGTCTGGTAGCTCTGATGTGGGTACTGTTTTGTTTTGCAATGGTTCCTTTCCTTTGAATGCATCGTGAAAGGAGTCTGAAGTTTTTGAGCTAGCACCCTTGCATTCACCTCACAGTCTCAGGTTGAGAATGATAGTTGAATCTTTAATGACTCCATACTCCTCAAGTGAGTGATGGTCCTGCAAGATGAATCCTGTATATATCATATTTTGGTATGTTTCTGGGTTTCCCAGTTTGATCTAGATCTCCTTTTTCCAACTCTTGAATGCTCATCCCTCTTCTGATTTATACGCAACAATGTTTTCCTTCTATCGATCTGATAAAGATTTGCATCAGATCTCCCTTCATACATGGTGGATCGACCTTGTCCAAGCCTCGATTTACTGGATCTGCCTTCTCTATCTGCCCCAAAGCACCCTCAAAGGTGGGAATCTATCAATGCCTTGCTATCTCATGATCAGGCTTGCCAAGGTCATTTTCCGGAGGCCCAATCTGAATGCCCGAGTACGAGTGTCCGCTTTTATCAGGGGAGCCCAGATCTCCTGATGCAAGGTGGTTTTGGCTTGGAAAGCCCTAGTCATGAGTCTCCCCTTGATGGCACTATCCTTTGTATGCTTATGGGCACCATAGGGCTTTGAGTACTGCCCACTTCGTGTGTGCTCTGGATTAGGCTGGTAGAGTGCATTTTTAAAAAACCCAGCCATATTGCCGAGGGTACCAATTAACAACCCTACTACCTAGTCCTCTAAGGGCATGGCAGTGTTGGTTGGATCCACCATGGTAACTAAAAGAGACTTCCGATCAATGATGCAAACCCTCGGTATTCTGAGAGGTAACTGGGACACTTCATTCTACTTGGTCCATAATCGCACAACTGCTTCCAGCCAGACTGGGTCACCTTTGTCTTTGAGCATGATGGAATGATAGAAACCAAGGTAGAAATGGTTGTTTTCTAACTGTTCTGGTTAGTACTGGGGTATATCTTCCTCTCCATATCTTGATGCAATGGATCCATGCAGCACATAGTAAAAATCCCTCTAAATCACGTAAGGAGAGCACACCCATGTCCTGAGTGGGTAATGATCTATTGCAAGATATTTGTTATTTGGTTCAATACGAAGCCAAATCCTTGACAAAGTATCTGATTTAGCTGACCTAGCTACTGATTTCTTGTGTGGACTTTGTGTTTTCTCACTAATGCCCCCATCTCTGTTATGCAGTGCGACGACAACGCAGAATAGTTTAGAAACGCTAGCAATTGTCTTTTTTCAGTCTTTAACCCCGGGAAATCTCTCAGATCCTATTCTCAATCCAATATAGGGTTTCTAGCATCAAAAGAATGATAGTTAAGTATATGTTGTTTTATTATTAATGAATCATCAATTGTTGTTCTCTTCAACAACCCCTTATTTATTAATAGTAGTAGTTAATATTAGATTAATAAATAGGGACCCTTTAAAAAAAAATCCTTCCAAAAATAAACTTAGCATTTAGTATTTTTCTTATTTAATTTTGTAATAAAGTAAGATATCAATCAAACACCTTCCTTCAAAAGAACTACTAAATTATTTCCTTTCCACATATCACATGATTAAGCATCATAAAAAACCTTTCTAGCCCACCAAATATAATGAAAAACGATTCTAGGAGGACTCCATGCTTTATACCTTGAAACTATCATATTTTTTATATAAACTAAGTCCTAAATCTTTTCTCATCAAAACCATGTCTCGCATTGCATATCGCTATTTATGAAGAGCCCACCTTAAACAGTTATCTCAAAATAAGTGAAATGTGAAATTGTGACGACATCGTAACCTTTACTACATCACATTTCAGGCACTTAAAAGAACACTACAAACTTACCATCAGTTGATATTGTAAAATGTGATCTAGGCCAAGACCCACTTCTTGGGTACATTACAAACAAATGTTTAGCTCGACTAGTTATTAAAAAGGTCTTTAGATAGAAAAACATGACAAGTAGCTATGTTTTGAGGCAATAAACGAGTTTCTCACATCTCGCATCTCGTAGAAACATAAGGGAAGGTAAGAAACGAAAAAGGGCATAATGCGATATTGCGATCTACAATATTGCTTCGCAAATCGCAAAATCGACATTATCGCAATTCAAAGGCTCTCCACCCTAAAAGCTTTCTTCCAAACTTACAATGCAAACAGTTATGAGCATTAAAGCTAAGAGATAATGAAGCATTACTGAGACTTTAGTAAGTCCTCACTGCATTTATGTGTGAAAATCCATTTAACGTGATATGATATCTTCTTATGCTCATTTGAATAAAACTCCCTTCTTGCAACCTTTACAATTTATCCGCATTATTCCATTTCAGGTTCATTATCATCTTTGTGTATCCGATAGTTGTTGTTCTTCACATTCAGGAAAATTCCCTAGAGAAAATCGTTGGGAGAAATGGTGAAGAAAGGTAAGGTAGTCATCTCTGTGAAATTAGAAATGACTCCTTTATTTATGGATACTACATACAACAGAGAGGGAGGAACGTCTACGTGGGAAGACATGTATAATATACTGGAAGAAGAGAAACGAAGGATTTTGGAAATGAAGGTTATAGTTGATGGGCGTGATTCCTTAGATGCCTCCATGTTTGAGACAACATGCTCATTTTTTCATTGCATAGTTGTACGTCCAAAGATAATCCCTTATACAGACATGGTCAAATGGGTTATTGAATACACCGACATCTAAGACAGAGAATTCAAGACAATAAGCCAAGAGGTTATGGGATCTTTTATCCCAGACAACCTGCAGCCTGTGTACTACCTACGAGAGCCATAAGTCATCTACAACAAGAAGTTCGTGGAGAAGTTTGATAAAGAGAACGAATACCCAATAGAATGCACCCAAACCTAGTCAAATAATGAGGGAAACATAAGTAAATAGATGAATGGTATGTACTCTATTGCGTCTATTTGTCCCCCCCATAGTTTTGTAGTGGGCATGATATGTAGACTATATGGCAAACTCGATAGCACTAAATTATTACCGGAATGAGTGACATTAATAGATATAGCTGTAAACGCAACTATAATGAATTGGGCACAAAATTTTTCTGATAACTTAGCAAGAACAAAAATGGAGTATAGAAGGAAAAGAAGTGTTGCTTCGAGGATTTACCCTCCATTTTTTATGAGTGCCTTTTAACGGGTGCAATTTTTTTTGGTTCAAAATTTCCTGTCATGGGATGGAAGTGAACTGTCCAAGATATTCTTCCCATTCAAATATATAATAAAGACATGTGGGAATCTTACTTTCAACCACATTTTCACAAAATTTGCTAGTAAATTAGCTACTAGTACTGAAAGGAAAATTACTATTCTGATTAGAAATTTGTTTATCAATTTAAATTCCCTAAATCCAAAAATGAACTTAAGAATCCTACTTTTATGGTGATATGATGTGTTAGTGGATATGTATTAGCTAGAAAGTCATATGAAAATTATAAAATGCTTGAAAAAGATAGTTACTTGTACTAATGATGAGGTAGTAGAAGAGATAATCTCATACAAACCCAAATCAATAATAATAAGACAGATATCAACATTGTAGTTAATGATATGCACAAGGAATGAGTATAAGTTGTTTGCGATATAGGTGGAAGATTTAACAAAAGAGAATAGAAAAACTACTTTGGATGACTTTACAGTGGTGTGGGAATTGAAGGATGTTTTTTTCAGATGAAATTTGTTGTTTTCTGCCAAAGAGAGATATTTATTTTACCATAGAATTTGTATGTGGAGCAACACCAGTGTTAAGAGAACCCTATAAGACAAGTTTTCTAGAGTTGCCAAAATCTAATATGCACCATTAGGATTTGTTGGACAAGAAGTATGTCTGAGAAAGTGTCTCATCTTGGAGAACACTAGTACTATTTTTAAGAGAAAATATGGTACTTTTAGGCTATGTGTCGAATATAGACACATAAACATACTAAAAATTAAAATTAAATACCCTTTACCTAGAATTGATGATTTTATTGATTAGCTAAGAGCGAAGACAATGTTATTTAAGATAGACTTGAGATTTGGCCATATATATAAGAAAAATTTGTTAATGAAAATTCTCCAAAACAAAATTCAAATTATGCTCTAAATAATGATGGTTTCCTAACCATTGAAAACAAACTTTATATTCCAAATTTTCATAGACAAGCAAATGGTTCTAGCTGAAAATCATATGAAGCCATTTTATACTCATCTAATCTGCCAAAGGCTTCTAACATTACTTACAAAGGAATTTTATTAGCCATGGATGAAGGAATATGTAGAAAAGCACATAGCTAAATGTATTGAGTTTCAAAAGGTTAAACTAGTGAACAAACATGTTCTTGAATTACAAAATCCATTACTTATCCCTTAGTGGAAATGGGAGATTATTTTCCTAGATTTTATAGTAGGGATACGAAGAATCAGAAGGAAATGTTATTATATCATGGTTGTGGTTGATAAGATAATTGAAGAAGCCCATTTCATACTTGTCCAATAAACATTTAAGGTTGTTGGCCTAGAAGAAATATTCATGAAGGAGACATTTAGAGCCCATGGAGTGCCAAAAATAGTCATCTGACAGAGATGAAAATTTCACATCTCATTTTTGGAAGGTTATTCTTATAGCTTTAGGCACTCAACTAAATTCTAGTACTTCCTATCATTGTTAAACCAATGGAAATGTTAAATGAATTAATAATATCCTTGAAGACGTGATTCAAATGTATGCAATTGACAATCCCACTAAATGAGAATATTACCTATATTTGGTTGAGTTTTCATATAATAAAAACTATCAAGAATCTTTAAATATGAGTCATTTTGAAGTTTTATATTGACAAAAATGATATGCTCCCTTGGACTAGATTTATCCAAGGGAGAAATAGATTTTAGGACCTAATATCTTAATAGGTATAGAGGAAGTGGTTAAGTAGGTTAGACAAAACTTAAAAGCCACTCAAGATAGAAAAATGTTATGTGGATAAGAAATTAGTTCGCCAAGACTACAATGTTGGAGAGCATGTTTATATCAAACTTAGACAAAATAAGAGTACCTTGAGTCTTGGAACTTGTGCTAAACTGGAATCTATGTTCCATGGGCCATTTGAAGCACTATCGAGAGTAGGACCAGTGGCCTACTAGCTAGCACTACCATCCCATATAAAAGTGCATAATCTGTTTTGGGTATATCATTTGAAGAAATATTCTTATGGTCCAACTCATATCATTGATTGAAATGTGATACAAGTCAAACCAAAAGGTTAGTTTCAAGTCAAGCCCATATAAATTTTAGATAGAAGTGTAACTTTACTCTCAAATTGAGCATTTACCCATGTTAAAGTGCAATGGATGTAGTTCAATCCTAATGAGTCCACTTGGGAGATGGAAGAGAAAAGGTGAGAGGAATTTTTTTCACTCTTCAAAAATTTATTAGTGCAAAGAGAACATTAAGAAAGATGTTCAAATTAATGGGAGGGAAATCGAATACCACTATTGATTGATTTGATGACATTATTTATGGAAATTTATTGCGATTTATAATTATTTTAATGCTGAGACAAGGGTTAGGAGGGCTAAGACTATACTTCAATATTTTAATGATGTGCCTTTAAATATGTAGTAATAAATACAATATTTTCTTTTTGAATCTTGGTAATGCTATCTAAGCAACACGTGAGTGATAAAGTGGATATATTTGTTAGTTAATCTGGTGGTTATAGTCCTACAAGTGTATCAAACAAGTGTCAAATATTGAAGGTGAGAGTTGATTCTAGTAGTGTCTGTTATGAAGAAATAAGTCACATGCGAGTAACTACATTGCTACCTCTTTTGTTCCATTTTCTCCATAATATACAAACTAAAACTAAAAATAAAGACTATACATGAGAGGAATGCATGCTCGATTAGTGAAAAGACCTAAACATTAATGATAGCACACAACTGGGGAAATATGTTGCCACCTGTGTTGGGAACTAGGAGAAAAAGGGTCCCAAGTAAAAATAAAACAAGAGGAAAATAGAACATACGAAGAGAGATTAGAAGACAAAATATTACCGACACCATGAAAACCTAAGGCACAAGGGGTGTCAGATTGTAGAATCCACACCAACTCATTGGTAGGATGGAGCATGTTAGCTAAATTACATTTACAGGCCTCACTCACATACATCTATTTTTTTGTGTAAGTTTCATATTATATCTGAGAGATACATTCCATACTTTTTCTATAAATTGCATGGATTATGTGGAAACTGTAGTTAATTAGGGACATTAAGCCAAGTATATTCTTTGTAACTGTTAGTATATTCTCACACATAGGAAATACTTAAGTATAACTTGGTATAGTGTAGCGTTAATTAAAGTATGTTTCTTTACTATGTACATTTTCAACTTACAATCTGACAGTCACGATATGTTCTAGACATGAAGTGATTCGATGGTTCATTCTCTTCTCGATATTACCGACACTTGATCCATGGCTAAACACTCGATTGTTCCATGATATTTATTTAAAGAGAATGGGGGGTCATTTTTAGGGTGCCTGTTCAAGGGAGAATCTTATGTAAATTTTCTTTCTTTTATTAATAAATTGCCTAAAGTGGTCGCGTTGGCTCAGGCCGTTGACTATTTCCCTCTTTGAGGGTTTTAACCATGTCAAGAATACTGGTGTATTGATCTATGATAAGTTTGTTAGTAGTGTCCTTTTGTCTTCTTATTTAGGATCCTACGCTATAGATTCCTACATGTTACCAAAGCTATTTGAGGGCTGCATCCATTGGTGATCCAAATTTGAAGCCAGTACAACTACATCTGATTGTCATTTCCTACATCTATTGCCTTTGATTGCTTTCGGGTTAAGAGGACTGCTCTATTGCGTTAGGAGCATATTCTCTACTGAGGAAGCCCTTTCGATTCATGAAAAAATATTTCAGGTAGCCCTAGCTACGTCATTTTTAGGATCAAGAGGTATGCAATGTTTATTTGTAGCTTTTATTTGTTTTCTCTCTGTTTATTTTGGCTTATTTATCCCTCCATTTTTTTATTATTGGATCTATACCTTTCATTTTTGTGTATGCTCTTTGCCCCACGACTCTGTACAATCTAGGAAAATCAGAAACAGAAAAGATGATTTTTTTTCTCATGCATATGCTCTTTTCTGCTGCACCTTAGTGTAATCTCGGAAAATCAGAAACATTGAGGAAAATATTTAATTTTTGGCTAAAGCTAACTTCAAGCCGTAAGGTTTGTTTTCTTTTTGTATGTCCGTTTTAGGTTTTGCTGTTTTGTTTTGTAGGCAAAAAAGAATTTTTTCAAGTAAGCATGCACCCAAAAAAAAAACCGTTCCTCTTTTCCAAAAATTTCTAACCTTATAAACTATCTCACTTGGTCCAAAGTTACTTTATGAGAATAGAGGTCTTGAGTTAAAGTCTTTCTTGTTGTTGAGTTACTTTTTCAAAAAGCACATGTAACTTATGTTTTAAAGTTACTTTATGTAAAAGTGTTCTCACCCAATATAAAAAGTGAGTCACTTGTAATTCTAAAGTCTCCTTATCTTTTATTTAAGTTATAATTTAGTTGGTAGCCCATAAAGTACCATTGTAAAAGTGTCTTTTACATATTTATAAAAAGCGGTTCACAATTTTTTTTTTAATGTGAACTAATTAGATTAAGTTTGGAAAGGGGAGGGATTTTTTAAAATTATAACCTTATCATTCACTTCCGCATATTCACACACTTCATTGGCATCTTCAATAACTTTTTTTCAAAAATCCGTAACTTCTTCATCTGAAAGTCGTTTTTACAGCCGTTTTTATCTAATCAAGCTAATTTTTCAAGTTATTTCCATTAAAACACTTAGTTTTAACATATATAGATTTAATTTTTGTTAAAATGGAAATTCCATGATAATTTATTCTTGACAGCACCAACTACTTCTAATGGTGGTCCTACATTGTGGAATTACTTAGAAGTAAAGATCTTTACATAATAGCCTCAGGCCAAGAAACCAAACCTTAAGATGAAGATAAGGAAGCAAAATGGGAAAATAGGCAATATCAAGCATGTGGGTTGATAGGGATGTCTATTTCTCTACACCTCAGTTTCCATATTGCAAAACTTGATACTCCTAATGAAAGAACGAAATAGCTCACTAAAGTTTTTGGAATTAAAAATGAAATTAAAGACAACTGACCTGAAAAAAAGTTTCTTACATTGGACCCCAATTATTTTTCTTCCAATGAATATTTTTTGTCCCAGTTCAAGACCCATAGACTTCTCTTGGAAGGTGTTAAGGTTAAGAAAGAAGATGGCAGCCTTATCAAGTCCATTCTTACTAAGTTGGGATAGCCTACTTTGTGTTTTTTTCCACACTCCATTCTACTAGTGAATCCTTTATTTCTAAAGGACAAGACTACAAGTCCCCTTCTTTTGATGACTTTTGTGATATAAGATAACAAGAAAATCTCTTATATCTCAGTCTTCTTAATCTTAGAAACTCTTTTAATAAATCCTTAGTCACCCAACAACAACCAAATTCAAAGAATCCTAAGAAGAAATATCCTAGAAAGAATGGTCATAAACCAAACAAGGGTCCTAAGTAATTTCAGTCTTAAAATGAAAAATCATTTCAATAAAATGATAAGGAAAATAAAAACAAAGGGAAGAAGACTAATATAAATTCCCACTTTTGTAATCGAGATGGTCACTTAGAATCCAAGTGCTTAAAGAAAATGGAAGCCTTGGAAGGTGCAATGAAGAAGCATAACATCCATTTGGATTGCTCTTCAACTTCAACTTCATCTTCATGAATAGCATTTTCAACATCTACTTGTCAAGCATCTCGACCTGGTTATGCACTAAATGTATCTTCTTCTTCTCGTGCTCATGAGTGGCTCATTAATTCCAGATCTTCTTATGACATGGCCAAAAACAAACCGATGTTTTCTTCTTTAAATGATTATAACACGAAAAAATATATATGTTGGTGATGATAGATCGCTTAGTGTTTTAGGGACTGGAACCATTCATATAGACAATGGTCAATTGAATGATGTATTATACGTTCCAACCTTATCCTGCAACCTTTTATCTGTATACTAGATAACTCATTCAGGTGAAGGTAAAATAGTTGAATTTTCACATCACGATATTGTAATTAAGGACCTAAGAGATCGTAGATAGATTTTAGCTACTAGCATTGTTGATGATTCTACAAGGTTGTATAAGATTAATGACTTTGGGTCATCAAATCTTCCCTCGGTATTTGTTGCTCATAATGATGAAGTGAGCAAAATTTGGCATGAGTGATTTGGTCACTTAAACTATCGCTCCCTTCAGAAACTATGTAAAGAAAATTTGGTGACAAGTCTGCCAATGGTATCTTACAGAGATTATGTTTGCTCCGGTTGTGTACCTGGAAAACATCATCAGGATAGTTTTGTAAAATGTGCCTCTTGGCACGGCTCAACCCATTTACAGCTTGTGCATAGTGATTTATGTGGTCTACTTCTAGTTGTTTCATTCTATGGATACAAGTATTTTTTAACATTCATTGACGATTTCTCCATATGTAGTTGGTATACTTCTTAAAACTCAAGAGTGAAGTATTTAACATGTTCTTAGCCTTTAAGGCCTTTATTTAAAAACAATATGGACATCAAATTCTTAAGCTAAGATTTGATAATGGCGAAGAATATGTTAACAAAAAATTCATCAACTTTTGCACTAGGAATTGAATTCAAATGCAACATACTATTCCATATACTCCACAACAAAATGGTGTAGCTGAAAGGAAGAATCGCACCTTAAAGGAAATGGCTAATTGTATGCTTCAATCTAAAGGATTTAGTATTAATTTTTGGGAAGAAGCAATTAATTGTGCAAATTACATAGTAAATCGCACTCCCACTAAGGTTTTAAATAGTATCACTATAGAAGAAGCATGGAGCTCAATTAAACCATATGTAAGTCACTTTTGTGTTTTTGGAAGTGAAGCATGGGCCCATATTCCAGATGAGAAACATAAAGATTTAGAACCTAAGAGTGAAAAATATATTTTTTTGGATATTTTGAACATGTCAAAGGATGTAGACTTATTCCTCTTAAGTCCAAAAATGTTATTATTAGAAGAGATGTAAAGTTTACTGAAAATATATCGGCCTACCAGCCTAGTTTGGTGGATGTGCCACCTCTCTCTATCCTTTACACTTCTAAACTATTTCTTCTTCAGATGATGACAGTGAGGATGACAATTCCCCCCCCCCCTACCTTCTCAGGATCCTCCTTCAAATCCTCAGCTTACAAAATGGGTCTGTGCTACTCAGGATGCAGTAGGTTCTCTTGCCGGTGATCCTACAGATCAGTGACGTACATGTTCGCAGTTCAATAGGGCCTCTTATTTACTAGCTCAAGCTTCAGAATTATGAGCCTCACACCTTTGTAGAAGCTTCAAGCCATCTAGATTGGGACACAACTATGAATGAAGAATATCGTTCTTTATTGGAAAATGATACATGGGATCTTTTTCCTCTTCCAAATGGAGATGAACTTGTTAGATGCAAATGGGTTTATAGAACCAAGTATGGAACAGATGGAAAAGTTTATAAACATAAATCTCGTCTTGTTAATAAGAGTTTTTCACAAGTCGAAGGCATTGACTATACTGAAACCTCCTCCCCTGTTTCCATAATGAGCTCCATCTACCTTATTCTTTCCCTTGCTACCTCTTTCAAATGGGAAGTTGATCAGATTGATGTTAAATCTTCCTTCTGGCATGGGGACTTGCATGAAAAAATCTATATGGAAGAACCTACTAGATTTATACAAACAGACTCCAGCCTTGTATGTCGACTGAAGAAATTCTTTTATAGTCTCAAGCAAGCCCCTTGAGCCTAGTATGCCAATATGGATATCTTTATTTTAGAAACTAGCTTTTCTAGGTGTCATTCTAACAATACTGTCTACACCAAGAAAGTGGGAAAGTCTCTTATCATTATTACTGTTTATGTTGATGATATTATCCTTACTGGTAGTGATCCCAGCCTTATAAACCATGTCAAGTCTAGCCTTAAAAGGAAGTTTGGAATGACAGACTTAGGACACTTGCATTATTTTCGTGGTCTTCAACTCTTGCAATGCAAGGAAGGTATTTCCCTTTCCTAGTCCAAGTAGGCCTATGATCTTCTACGGCATTTTCACATGGAAGATTGTAAGCCAGCCCCTTCTCCCTTTTAGTCTGGAGCCAAAATTTCAGTCACTTGTACCTCCCCTGAAGTTGATGCTACCTTATATCATCAACTTGTAGGAAAACTTTTGTATCTGACCCATAGTCATCCTGACCTTTCCTTTTTTGTTGGCCGTATCCCTCAGTTTACGCAAAACCCACATGAAATTCATTGGAAATTAGCTAAAAATACACTTTGTTATGTTCTAGGTACAATTTAGTTTGGGATTCATTACAGTGTAGAAGCATCTCCTCTATTGGTTGGTTCCACTGGTTCCTATTGGGTTGGTGACCCTGATGATGAGAAGTCTACTGTTGGTTATGTGTTCACTCTTGGTTCTTGACCTATTACACGGGCTTGCAAGAAACAAAGTGTCATTTCTCTTTATTCAGCAGAGTATCGCGGTGCCATAGAAGCTAGTAAGGAAGCCTTGTGGCTTCATCAGATCCTTTCAGAGTTTGGTTTTTCGCACCAACATCAAACAACACTTTGTTGTGATAATCAAAGTGCCATTCAACTATGCAAATATCAAGTCCAACATCAGCATAGAAAAAACATTGAGCTACACATGCACTTGACTAGAAAGCCCATTCATGATTATGTTCTTGAAGTGCAATATTGTTCAGCTGATCATCAAGTTGCAAACATCTTTACAAAGTCTCTCATAGAGGCAAATTTTACTAAAATTTGATTTATGGTTGGAGTTTAGGAAGTTGTCACTAGGGGGGGATAGGCTCTAATGTCTCCTTCCTTCTCCTATTGTGTCATATTTATACATCCTTCAATCCCATCCCAAGTTCTTCTTAAGGGGGGGTGTTAGGATGTTCCGACACATAGGAAATAGTTAAGTATAACTTGGTCTAGTGTAGAGTTAGTTAAAGTGTGTTTCCTTACTATCTACATCTGTAAGTTCCAATCCGACGGTCATGATATGTTCTAGACATGAAGTGATCCGACGGTTCATTCTCTCCTTGATATTACCAACACTTGATCTATGGCTTAACACCTGATTGGTCCATGATATTTATTTAAAGAGTATGTAGGGTCATTTGTAGGGTGACCATTCATGAGAGAAGCTTATGTAATTTTTTTTTATTTTATTAATAAATTGCTTGAAGTGGCCGTGTTGGCTCATGCCGATGATTGTTTCCCTCTTTGAGGGTTTTAACCATGTCAAGAACATTGGTGTATTGATTTGTGATCTATTTCTGAGCGGTGTCCTTTAGTGTTCTGTTTGAGGAACTTACCATGTAAATTCTTACAAAAATACATGAGTCTTAAAAAAAACACTATGTGAATAGGAAAAAAAATGTTATATATGCATGAATATTAAAGAATTTGGAAAGGATTCAAGTGATATTGTAAAGTTTCTATGAATAACATAGGAAGATTCATTATGGAGGTGGCCAAATTATGTTTTTTAATGGAAGAAAATAGGATAGGTGATTGTGTAATAGCTATTTTCTATTTGGATAAGTATACAAGCAAATAAAAACTCATTTTGAAAATGATGCATGGTAGTAAGTATGATATTTAGGCATTTTATACCTATTAAAATATTATACCCAATTAATTGTTGAACAAGATGTATTTATAGAAAATCTAGAATAATATTTATATAATGCATGACAAAAGAGCATCAAGTTATTATTAGGATTCTATTAATTCCTATGTATTGCATATAAAAGTATGTATGATAGTGAAAATTCACCATCTATGTATTGTTATATAGAGAGAAAAACACTCTAATAATTACAAAATATGCCTATACAATGTAATATCACCTAAAGATATAATATTTAGTAACATGAAATTATTCTAGGCGTAGAACCCTCGTCAATAATAGCTTTGATAGCCAAAAACTTACAAGGAATCATGTAGTCATATATGAGCATAAGTCACTATATGAAAAATTTTCTTAGGCAAATTAGATTTGGACCTTAAAAAGGTACAAGCGTCTTAGAACTAAATTCCAAGGGACTACAAGTATAGAGGTAAATTCTAAAATTGTATCTAGTTTTAGTTTTCGTAATATAGATATTTTCATTAATGTATTTATTATATTTATTGTGTTAAAGCATGTTCTTCATGCTTAGAGTAAAAAGAGTCAAAAATAATTTATTTGATTCAAGAGAATATTTATTTGACTCATGTCCAATCTGGAAATTTGAAGGAAAAAGAAATCATTTTTTATTTTTATGTGATAATCCCACAACATCTTAAAGTCGGCCTAGTGGCACCTATTCAACGCTCCTAGAAAGTTATATATGTCTATCAAGTTATTCCTCTCGGAGACATAATTCATCAACACATTATTTATCTATTATTGCACTAAGAAAATATGGAGAAGGGATGAAGTCAAAGGAGAGAGAAAGAAGTGAAAGGATAAAGAGAAACCTAAGCTTTCCTCCCTAAGAAAACGCGCATGTGAAAATGTTTCTATGTATTGTAGGGCTGAAATTCGACCTCTATTGGAGGGCCAAAAATCTTTGTTTTGTCTATATTTTGAGCAAGATGACCAAAATTAACTTTCACTATTGGAGGGGACATGGAGGAGGGTTTAAACATGAAATATTTATGACGAACTGGGTCCTGGATATGTCATCTTGATATGATTCTGTGAGAGAAGGATTATTGGGCTTTCCCCTTGTCATGATTTTCCTTAGTTAGTAGCAAAAATTTTGGTGTCTCTTGTCTCTTTATGACCTTTATATTTTGTAAATTTGTATAATTGATTGATGAAGAATAAAACCTAACATTCACAAGTAATTATAAGTAATAGTAATCAATAATTAATCTCTTTTGCACTTCGTTTCTCAACATGGTATCAGAGATAAGGTGAAGGAAGGAAACTTGGAGATCACATTTTTCTAGTACTCTTGATTGAAGACATATTTTTAGAAACTCTTTCTCTCCCTTAACATACATGTTCATTAAGGAATTTCTCAAGGACCTAAGTATTATCCTTAAATCCATAAAAGGATATATCACTGAATATGCTTCTAAATTATCTTAAAGAGTGAAGGATGGAAATTTATACTCCACTCTTATAGGTTCAATTGAAGATGAAAACACTTGGGAAATTAATAGTGGAGATTCAAGGCATATGACAGGTGAACTTGGACATATTAACACCCTATCAAAAGGAATTTCTTCTAACAAAGCTAAACTTTAAGAACAAACTAGATATCTAGTCAAAGGAATTATATCTACCTCCAACGAGCTAGAAGCTAGTAGGAACATTCATCTCAAAATCATCCTCTATGTTTCAAGTTTGAAAAATAATTTACTCTCTATTTATTGTTTGGAAGATAAAGGGGCCGTGAAAACATTTTTTAATGTCAAAAATTTTGTTTTGGCTACGAGATGTAGTATAGATAATGCTAAGTTTATTGAGATTCATGAGGAGAGGTTGTATACTCTTCTAACTTCTCCTGATTAAGATTTAGAACACATTGAAATAAATTCATGTGAATTGTGGCATAGAAGATATGTCCATGTCCATTACAAAATATTTCCATCTTTGAGTGAAATTGTTATAGGTGTGCCCTAATTGAAAGAAGAATACGAAGGAGTTTCTAAAGGGTTTTCCCTTAGAAAAATGTGAAGAAGCTATCTTTCAATAGTAACTCAAGATCCAAAGATATATTTGACCTAATTCATTTTGGTGTTTATGTTTATATGCCTAAAAATTCACTTGGTGGTATTCAATACTATGTAACATTTATTGATCATCATTCTAGAAAGAATGGATATATTTCTTGAAGTCTAACGCTCAGGTATTTAAACAAATCCAAGGGTTGAAAGCATGAGTTGAGAATTTAACATAACTGAATATTAAGACCTTAAAATTTGATAACTTGTGGCCTTTTGTAAAGAACTTGGGATTAAGAATCCTGTTACATTGTCAAGATATTCACAAATTCTCATGGGGAGAAGCCACTATGAATGAATTATGCATTCACAATAGAAGCCCTGAAACAATTCTTGGTGATATAACTCTAGAAGAATATTTTACTAGAAATAATCCTATTGTTGATCACATTTGAATCTATGGATTTCAAATATACATTCAAATTCCCAAGGAGAAAATAAGGAAGTTGGATCTTGTAGGTATCAAAGGAATCTTTGTTCGTTATAGTAACTCATCTAAAGAATATAGAATCTACATCAAAGAACAATGTCATATTGAAGTAAGTATAGATGTCACATTTGATGAATGTGTTACATTCAAGGAGGAAAAATATATCCCTATTGTTCTTGATGAAGAAAAACGACTAGACTTTCCCAATGAAGATAGTACAAAACACATCAACTCTAAATAACCCACAACTGGCCATCTTGAAGAACTAGAAGAACCAAGCAAACTAGTATAACGTATCTTAATTCTAGAAACTTGAAACAAATCATATTGGCTAAGAAAAAAATTACAAGAAGTTTAAGGACATGCAACTACAAAAGGAGCATTCAAATAAAGCAAAAGACCCAAAATATACTCTATTTATGTAACTTATATGACCAAACTCATTGAATCAGAACACTCTAGCTAGGATAAAGGTGTAAAAAAACAAGTATGGAAGATTGCAATGATAGGAGAATGCCAATAAATAATTAATAATGATGTTTGGGAAATACTTCCTAGACTAAAGCATAAAATTGTTCTAAATTCCAAGTGGATTTACAAAATTAAGAATGCAACTAATGGAGGCATTGAAAAATATAAATCTAGATTTGTGGCTAGAGGATTCTCTCAATAACAGGGAACTGATTATAATGAAAAATTTTCTCCTACAACCAAATACATAACTATGAAAACCCTTATCTCCATTACAACTTTAATGTGATATAATATACACCAAATGGACATGAAGACAACTTTTCTTAATGGAAGAGTTGATGAACAAGTTTACATAAAACAACCTAAATGATTTGAAGTGCATTGAAAGGAAACTCATGATTGTAGATAGAAAAGGGCTCTATATCGCTTAAAGCAACCACCTAGAGTATGGTATGCTTGTATACATACTTATCAAATAATGCATGACCTTATTAGAGGTGTTGTAGATCCATATTTCTATGTCAAAACAATAAAGAATTAACCAATAGTCATTTGTCTATATGTGCACGAGTTATTAATAAAAAGTGTCAAGAATCTTATTTGTGAATGTAAGAATGATCTAATAGCTTATTTCAACATTAAATAACTTATACTAATGAAATATTACTTGTGAATTGAAGTTTGGAAAAAACTGTGTGAGATCCTTCTTGGGTAACGACAATATGTGAACAAGATTCAACAAAAATTTGGAATGATGAATTGTAAACCTATAGCAACTTCAATGATCACAAATTTGAAAGAGTTGAAAAGTTCAGACTCAAACCTTGTTGATATATCATCATATAGGTAGTTGATTTTCTCTCTAATATACTTAGTGAACACCCAACAAGATATATGATACGCGCTAAATATCTTAAGTTAACCTTAGGTGGAAACTAGACATGGTCATTGGGTAGAAACACAACACATTTTGAGATATCTTCATGGAACCAGACATTATTGTTTGATGTCTTTTGTAAGAAATGAGATTTTATTATTAAGCTATATTGATTTTGATTGGGTAGGTAGTGTTGAAGATGGAAAAACTACTATTGGTGGTTGTTTTTGTTTGGGTTATGTTATGGTTTCTTGGATGACTAGAAAATAGGATTCAATCACGCTAAGTATTGCTAAAGTTGAATATATGGTAGCTAATGAAGTGTGTCTTTTAGTAGTTTGGCTGTAGTACCGAGTCCTTCATGTGAGGTTAAAACACATTAAGATCAAATACCACTACATTCGAATCATGGTGCAAGATGGAGTTGTGAGGTGAAATTATACGTTAACTAACAAGAAGGAAACTGATGTACCGATAAAGCCTCTTCCTAAGGAAAACCTTGAGTACTTCGAGAAAATCTTGGGCTTGTGGAAATATCCTCCTAGATTGGGAGGGAGTGAGGATGGACACCTTATTCTCTGTATTTCATGTACTATGCTCAAGACTAATTGTTGTAAGTATAGTACATGAACATTGATTAGGAGAATGGTGGATTAGATAAACATCTTGGTCAACCATTCTTGAGTCATGTTTTGTGGCTCATTAGGATTAATATCCTATGTTGGATACATGGACTTGTTAAAGAATGGTCAAGAGGACACAATTTTCCTTAGATTAGGAAATGGTCCTATGAGGAAATCCCTTAGCAACACCTATGTTGGGTATGTTTCTTGACAGGCGGTGTTGTCCAATTGAATGCCTCCTAGAATTGTGGTCTAATCTAGTGAAGAGATAGAGTGGACTTTCGAAGCCCTTGGTAGTTTGAAAATGTTGGTCATGATGATGTTATCATCTTTTTTTCTTTTCAATTTGGATGCTTTCTTATATGAAAATTTTAACTAGAATATCCTATTGATTCATTATGAATACCTCCCTAGTTAAGAGGGAGCGTTGAAATTGCAACCAGATTCAGTCTTCATAAGATAAATATTTTCATTATTGTATTCATTATACTTATAGTTTTAAATCATGTTCTTTATAATTATATTCAAAAGAATAAAAAATAATGTATTTGAGTCATGTCCCATTTGGACATTTGAAAGCAATATGATTCTTTTTTTTAATGTCATAATCCCATAAGATCTTCAATTCAACCCTCCTTAGACATGTCTACCTAGTGGCACATATTTGACCCTCCTGGACAATGGTATATAAGAGTGATGTTTGACCTCTTAGAGTCACAATTCATCAACACATCATCTATACGTTTCTACACCAGTACAAGAAGGAAAGGAGAGAGAAGGAAGTCAAAGGACAGAGAGAAATCAAAGTCCTCTACCCTAAACCAACCCACACATCTAACATTTTTGAGTAATTTTCTTAGGTATTTCACAATTGAATTTTGATCTCTATTTTAGGAATCAAAATCTTTGTTTTGACTAGATTCATAGAAAATTCGCCAATCGTGGCATTAACTATTGGAGGGGATGTAGAGGATGGTTTTGTCTTGGAATATTTTTGGAATACTTAATCTTGGTCCTGGTCTTAGATATATCTTATTGATCTATTTCTATAATACAAGGACTCATAGGTTTCACCCCTTGTGGGGTTTTTCCCTAGCTAGTAGCTTAACCTTTTGTGTCACTCATCTCTTCGCAATCTTTATATTTTGGACATTTGTATAATTTCTTGATGAAGAAGACATAACTAGTAATAAGAAGGGAAGCTAACATTCACAAGTAATTATCAAGAAGAGGAATGAAGAATTGATCTCTATTGCATTTAGTTTCTAAATAGTAAAAGAACTTACACATAAGCTCAAAAAATAAATAAAAAACAGTTTAATTATAATCTAAGAAATGATAACATGATAGAATAGTAATAAAGGAGTACAATAATGACAAACATGAGCATTAGATTATGCCATAAAGTAGAGTAAAATATAGGCGCATGAGTAGGTCACCTTGAAATATTATATATTGCATTATAAACATGTTTTTGTATAACAAATAGTTTTTTTACTCAATGACCAAACCATTGTAACAAATTGAAATCTAATTCTTGTCTAAATAATCTATGATGGGAAAAGTTGTATAGGATATGAGATATATATTTAAATAAAATCTATGTATAGTAGATATAGTTGGAATAGACTTTAATAGCAACTAATTACATAAAAGGAGAAATAACTTATTTAATTAGCTAAATACGGAAAGCATTAGTTTTGACAGTGTGTTATCACAAAAAAATGTCAAAGTGAGAAGAAATTAGAGATAAAACATACTTGGAGTTTTATGAAAGAAATTACTTTGATTGTTTCTTGTGAAGAACTTTTTTATTTCCCAATTGTTAGAGTATGGTTTGAGTTGTAACATACAACAGGTAAATGAAACCCTTATATGTAAATTAAATAGTAAAAATAATCACAAAGCATATAATAATAAAAATGTAAATCTGAAATTCTTGTTAAAGAGGATACCTGTGAAAGAACAAAATTTTCTATTAACACCATCAATGGATACACAATAGAGTTACAAAATATTTTAATTGGAAAATTTCTAACTTTGGATAATGAAGTCATAAATTCTTAAGGTGGAAGAAGAAGCTATAAAATCCTATTTTGGTCTTATGTTACCTAGGCGTCTTTATTTTGGAAATGAAACCACAGGGTTTTCAAAATAGAACGATAAGATAAATAACCAAATACATAGACATTGGATTGCAAGCGAGGGAAAGAAAAGAAAATTATAGGAATTCTTCCAAACAATGGTCAAAGAGTTACATATTTAGATAAAGATACATGTTATGGTTTCAAAAACATATAATGAATTAAAGCCTTTATCTCGGTATACAAAGGATTCACAAACAAAGGAGATAAGTTAAATATTCTTACCTACTTTAGAAAATCAACATCCACAATTGTTTAATATATTGGACCTGATAAGTGAATTTCACCATCAAACTCGTTCCAAGCTAAAATATTGGGAAAAAACAAATAATTATTAGCCTAGGGTATAATATAAGGGAACTAAAAATTGAACTAAAGAAACCCATAATTAATTATTTAAAATAAGTAATAACTTATTGGTTACGTAAAATAGTGCCTGATTATAGAGCCAAGTATCTCACAAATATATTGAAGGGTTCCAAGGAATACCTATTAACAAATATAGACACCAAAATCTAATCATCCTAGAACTCTAAGGAATAATTAAATAAATAATTTGTGGAAAAGAAAGTTTTAATTCATAACCTTGTCTTACCATTATACTAGGGTGTATTGACAAATATTAAGAGGAATTAAAAGTTTCTAATCTGAGCTTCAATTTACACCATTGAGTGATAATGGGGGTCAAGGCTAACCCTCATGGCTAGTTGCAGAGTTTGAAAGTGAAGAAATGAAAATTGAAAGAAGGGGCTTGAGAGGTAGTAGTTCAACAACCCTTAGGGCATCGAAATCCAAGAACTAATATGAACTATTTACATGGTTGAAAACAAATTCCAACCACACCCTAACCATATGCCTCACACCTATCACATGGAGTAGTCAAAGAATATATGCATGGTAAATACATGCAGTGGACCCAGTATTAGACATAAGGGTCAAGGAATGTATTTGGAGTAGTAGTTCAATGACTTATGCCAAATCACATTATGAGCACAATTGGTCAGACATAGAATACATAGGTAGTGGAGAACCATGAGGTCAAGTGATTAAGTATCCTCCCTACCATAATACCATTGTAGGTGAAGCTTCAGACATTAGACACTGAGAGAATTCTCCCAACTCACATTCTAGCATTCTAGGTGTAGCATTGTTAGGTGACCTGTGTAATCATACCATTCTTGGAGAATCCTGGTAAAACAAGAACCAAAATATATGCCTCCTAAAGGTGTCTAAAATAGGTTGTTACAAGGTGAAACTATAATTTCTCTCGAGCTACATTGAACACATGTAGGATTTTCCCCTAATTTTCAAGATCTTAGGTGTTCAACTCATGCAGAAGGACCCAACCCTCTAGATGAAAAACAAATGCAAACTCAAATTCCTCATTGAGATATAATTTGGTGCCAAAGCCCTTTTCACGATGGATTTCAACAAATTAGAAGATCACAAAAGTGTTTTGAAAGGAGGAACATATTTCTCTAATAGTTCAATGCTTTTGATTTGCTTCTACACCATGTGATACAACATAGAGGATGAGAATTTCTTGGCTACCCCTATCCATCTCTGCTTATATTCCCTGTCTGTTGAATATTGGAAAGAGGACATAATAGCTAGCATCGGTAACACCCTTGTATCCTATATCAAAATATATGAGATCACGAAGAGAAAATAACTACCTATGCCTCATTATGTGCGTATATGAATGTCCCTTATCATCTTCAATAATCCATCGATATCTCCTTGTATGATGTGGTAATTGCCCTGCCCATTAATTGTCTATACAATGATGAGCATGCGAAAAATTTTTGGGAGTACCCACTTTTTAACACCCATCACCCCCAACTCCTGCTATACTATTATATGTAGATGGCTTATGCCCCTACAATGGATGAAAAAAATCCTGGAGGAATCTCTTGATCAAAACTTAGGAGCACCATCAGTCCAACAATAAATATGAATTCTTACCAACATGGAAGAGTCTATGGAGGATGGTGAAATAACCTAGAGGAGAATTTAAAGAGTCACGGCCTTGCCAATCCAAATCCATTAGTAAAGAAAATGAAAATTTCAAAGGAATATGATGATAACACCAACACCCTCCCCAAGTGGGAAAAAATGGATATCAACAAATTAATCCCAAGCATAAAAATTTATAAGCTTTCCTTTGATACCCAATAGACGAAAAAAATTTGAGGAAGTTGAAAACCCTGATGCAGGTTACCAAATATTTTTCAAAATGTTGGAGGAACTCAACAACCAAGATCCAAGGTTTGTTTTGGAGAAAAAGATTACCAACCTCAGACAAACCATGGTCCTTTTCCAAAATAATGTGCTCACCCTTAGAAAATCCTAGATCCAGTGGAAGGGCCTACAAAATGATAATTGTCTAGTTCTAAATACAACCCCAAGGAAAGATCTGAGGAAAAATAAAGAGGCGGAAAGAAAATGCATGAGCTCATTCAAGAGGCGTGTGGCTTCTTGAATAACTTTGAGTAAGATTCATTTGTTCTCATAGACATTCTTTCCATGCCCCTCACTTTCTAAATGAAGGTCTTGTCTGAGAAAATAAGGGCCATGAGTAGTAAAAGAAAGAAATTCCTCCTTAAAAGTCATACTCAAGAACAAAAGCCTAGGATTACAATCTTATAAGAAATAAAATGCACCAGCGAAAATATAATCTTGTATCTACTACAAAAGCTCCAAATTTTTTACATTTTCCAAAATTGGGAGTCTCCTACTTCTAGTTTAAAGTGTGAATTCTCATTTCTTTTGTCTATGTCTAATTCCTTTTCCAAATTTTTAATATGATACTACCATAGCTTTCATGCATTTTCACATCACATATCGATTTACCAACCTAAGAAAATTCATTCCTTCCCTTTAATTGTTTCACAATTCAAATTTGTGTATCAAAATCTTTTAAGTTAGATTTTTGGTAAAATTAATTTTCACAACTTAAATCCAAATATACCATCTATGTTGCAATAATGTGGCTACATGCACCTATCATACCATCTTCCTGGTATTCTTGATTTTTCTGGCGATAGCACATTTACTGTGCTGATACCCTCACATGTGAAATAGAAAATATATATAGGGGTCATTTCCCATATCATTTTACAAAACTTTTTTTATTTTGAGTTCTCGATAGCATAGCTCAAGGATGCTTATCCTATTGAAATCTATATTTGGAGATCATGCTAATCACCATCGTGGTTGGAATAAGGAAAGTCCTCGCATCCTCTCTCTTTTGTTTGCAATTATTTTTGTTTGTATTCCTTTTGTCACTTTGTCTTCCCATTAACATTTCACACTTACCCACCCTTTAACATTTGAACCAGCCCTAGCTCCACATATATCTATTCAGGCCCTTTCTTCGTATTCCTCTTCTTTCCCTAGCTTTGAAACTTTACCTTATCCCAAACTTATTCATTTTATCATCAATGTACACAATCACAAAAGTTAGTGCTATGGCCCACTCCTCACTCTTCTGTAGTGGTAGAGCCTTTAAAAATAGTCATCCTTCACTTTCCTTGCAATAATGGTGCAATTAATTCATTTCTTCTTGTCACCTATCCCTCCCGCCACTGATAAAAAAAATTTCACGCTTCATTACGCACCGACTCTTCAAGTTTCAACTACAAAATATTTATACCTGCCCTCATCATACCCTATCATATTTTCTCACGACAGATATAACTTGTTGGGATATTTATCTTCCAAAAATATGCTAAGAATTTATTCTGCATTGACTACCCATTATCGCAACTTGTCCTTGCAGTTTGTGACTTAACCTATCACATTATAATTTTACAATTTGCGACACATGCTAAAATAATGAAATATTTTGTTATTTTTCCTAACATTTTGTCTTACCATGAATACATTAAAAATGTCAAGTACCATTCATATTTAGTTTTTTATCATCTCGTCATCAATAGGAGGTACATATCCACTAACCAAAGAAATTACTAGCAAGGAGGTAACTGAAAGTAACATTAAAGGAGTTTTTGAAAGCCATATTATTAGATTTCCCATCTATTCTGACATTGCATGCTATGTGCATAAATTAATACCTATGACACGGAAATTCATACATCAAAAATTACCCAAGAAATATCCATCTAAGGATGAGTAATACCTTCGAGTATATATGAATATTATGTAGTCACAAATTCATAGGTTAGAAACATAGCTAACTATTCTACCATGGGGCAAGACCATTGAGTGGATTATCCAACATACTATTGAGAAAGACATGACAGCTAGGAATGTCCATGGTATACAAATATATAGTAGCATGCACATCATATAATGTTGTTGAATAGTATAAGATACCAAAATATCATTTGGTTCATACTGAAAAATGGTATTGTAGTTTTTCCATGTCAACCAAGGATATACTTTAACTTGGTGGTAAGAGCTCGGAAATTTTAGATATCGATTCGATCAAAATACAAAACTAAGATGATTTGAAAATTATATGAAATGTTGGGAGCTTTGTGCTATAACATATATGGGCACCTAGAGACAAAGTAATTTTAAGATGACTCGTTTCCTATGTTGTACACATGTTGCAGTGAAATTACTATTTTTAATTGGGAAAACATTTTGGAAACATCCATCCAGGTTAATATAAAAATATCAAGGAATACCTATACAATAGAAAAACCATAGTTCTACATGGAATAATACACATTGGATACCATATGCACAAGATAAAAAATTGAGGCATTACGATGGAAGGGCGAGTTTACTCAAGAGGTCCCACCTATGCGAATTTACTGCATGAAATTGTGGGATATAGGATACATGGGGATGTATGATTCCATTATGAGTATTTTATCTCATAAGTATATGAGAATGTCTTTGATACAAAATCACCCTCCATATCAGATGAGGCAAGGATGTCATTAAAATATGTTTGTAATTTGTTTACTCCAAGGTAATCAACATAAATAAGAGTATTCCAATTTTATAAACACCCTAATTAGTTGCCTTTGGTTTTCAATGACAAAATATTATTGCAATAACTAGCATACTAGCTTACAACACGATTGACCCACATATTGGTAAAGGAAGAAAACATCCATGGCCTACCTTCCCTTTGTGTATACTGTGAAATTAGATCGAAGAGAATACTATGAAGCAAGGTGTAACCTATTTAGTTTAAGTAAAATGCATGAAACACTTTCACAACAAAAGAGCTCAAAACTTAGGTTCCTCATTTTTCCACCATAAAATTATTATAATGAGATTTGTTTTTCTTTATTTCATTTCTCATGTAATTTGTAATTGAAGTAATGAGGAAATTAGAAATGAAAAAGAAAAATAAAAGCCATATAGGAGATGAAAATTCATGAGGGAAAATGGAAGGTCATGGGAGGTGATGATTCATCCCATTTTGTATGAATATAACCTCACAACTAGCTAGAAAGGATTTTAATTTTTTGAATCGAACACTTAGTAGAGGATTATCTAGTATATTATTTTTGAGAGATCAAGTGACAATTTGATATTTCCACTATTGGATGTCATGAATACTTGGTGCAATGGTGTAATGAATATTTCAATTAATTTTTAGAATCTCTTTGAGCCTTGGCAGGAAAGTTTAGTCATGTATTTTTTAACACTATAAGACTTATTTTACTGTGATTTAACGGTATCTGATTGGTATTCATGTGTTCAAAATTAAGGAACTGCTTTGTTTATTTGGGACTCACGGCTTTACTGAGATTGTTTGTTGATCTATGCTTCCATGAAAATTGTTAATTTTCAATTGATAATGTATATTTCATTTTTTGAGGTTTCTGTGAGTCTCATGTTTATGTAGATTATCTTCTAGATCCATTGCATTTAGCTTCCTTTTTATCGACGTTTCAAACCAGGAACGAGGGTTCATCTTTAGGATGTGAAAGAATTATTGGAAGACTGGTCTTATTTTTCCAGTAGATATATTTCATTTCTATTCATGAGTCTTAATTGAATTTTTCTCACAACGTTTTTGTATGATTCATTTTTATTTTATTTTGTTGTTGATATAAAAATATTTCATCAAATTATTCTAACTTTTCTTTGCTAATTGTTTTATCGTGTTTCTTTACTCTTTTTCATTTCTTCCAAAACCATTTTCAAAGAAGCATGGTGGCAGTGAGTACCACATACCATAAGAGACTCCTACTCAAAACAATGTAATTTCTAATTAGTATTTTTCACTAGACATCCCCTTAATGTTGGCGATATATTCTGGCCTATAAACAAAGTTTTCCAGTATAGGAACGGTTGCCATTGTATGGCTCGAAAATTTTCCCTCTCATACTAAAATATCTAAGCAATATAAAAATAAAACGGGTTCCCCTCAACAAAAACCTAAACTATTTGAAAACTCCAATTTTGAAGAACAACCCTCCCCAAATATTCCTAAATGGTTGTATGAGGTAACTTAAGAGGATTTAAGCGCTCTCAAACCCTTTAACCAAGAATGCATTATGAAGATTGGAATTATTCTAGTAACTCCTATCTTATCTCATAAGAATATAAGTGGAGGATAAACAACTCATGATGGAGTGTTAGTTGGTTATATTGAAAGTTTGGTTAACGCTTCTTTAGTTTCTTTGGTAGAATTAGTGGAATGCCCTTATGACAAAGAAGATGAACGACCATCAACTGGTGAAAATATGGAATGTCTAATAACTGGTGAAAATTTGGAAGAATTAATAACTGATGAACATCTTTAAATAAAGAAGGTATTGATTCTAAAAGTGATGAATAATATTTGAACAATGATATTCTTGGTAATCAAAAACTAGTAGGGATGGCCCAAGGGACATTAAACATTCCAGTTATTCTTCATCCATTTCCCTGTTATTTGGAGAAGTTCATTACAAATATTGATCTGAATAATTCTCCTACTAAGGAATACCATGTTAACAACTATTAATTATGTTTGATATTGATGAATTTTTAGTAAAAGGTTGTGACTTGTAGAGTATTTCCCTATATGTGTTGGGTAATTTAATTGTTAGTTAAATTACTTCATTAAATTATCAACCTAGGTTCGTGAACTTGTGACGTGTGTATGCACCTTATATTGTAGGAATCTATTTTCAAACAAAGAGAATGAATACATAATGTAATTTCAATATATCTATGACTTATTATTATTAATTATATGCACATGTTCTCCCTATAAGGAATTCTAATTTTAAATAAAATTTGAAGGAAACTATTTTAATGAACAATAATTATATTTTAAAACAATGTCAAATATTTATGTGTGATCATTACTTGAAATCTATTCTAATTGAAAGTAAATTCAAATGTTATTCTATAAGAATAAAAATAAACCTAATTTAATTGACTTGAAAAGAATAGCTATTTTAGAAATGTTTCGAAATAGGTAGAATAAGAAATGAAAGTCTAAACTAAGTGACAATAAATAAATAACTCTATTCTAAATAACTTGAGATCAATTCTATAAAACAACATGAAAGGAAATCTGGTTATTGATTAGTTAAAGAGAATAATCAAAGATTATAAGCTAAACTCAAACTAAAAGGACCTTTACGTATTACTGATGTGTGTATTCCTAATTTGAATTAATATTAGCATGACAGGTAAATATCAGAATAAGCATGATATTAAACATGAAATAAGTGTTTTTGAGGTTTTTGTATTACCCTCGAGTGCTCAACCTATTAAAAATAAAAGAAAAGTAAGAAAACTACGCTTGCAAATAGAGTATTGAAGATATAATTCAAAAGCTTAAATGAAATGAATGCTAAAATGGAATATATTGCAAGAATGATTACTTTATCTTGCAATTACATAGGGGGCCCTCCTCGTGAATGTGGGAAGATAGAAGCTTGGATCACTGGATTAAATCACCAATGACATTCACAATTGCACCATAAAGATAGTAATTGCATTAACTATAGATAGAGACTTCTCTCTGAGAGTAACAATAAGCAAAAATAAGTACAAACTTGATAATTGATCCTATTGCTTCCAACTCAAAGCAATTTATAATTGTTTAATATATAGAAAATTAAATAGATAAATGTTGAGAAGTAAAACCTTCATTCAATAAGTAGGTTCTAAAAACAAAATAAGAAATTTTCTCTAATGATTCGCTACTAGAAGGTTGAATCACGAGAGTTATTTTAATTGGCACATCATCACTAAAAATTCTAATTTCTATATCTCGCTTGCTTCAGTTCCCCATGCTCGCTTGATGATAAGATTGACTCCTTGAAATTGTATGCATGAATAGTCTTCTATAACCATGTTTGACTCTTTCTTGAAGTAGCACGATTCTCATATTTTGTAAACTTCCAACGAAGACCAATAGGTGGATACCCTTGTAACTAACATTTGACATTTGTCCATAGGTCCTGATTGACTTCAAACTTAGGGGAACCTATTCAACCTTGGATTTAGTTGCAGAAATGCTAGTTAGCTACAAAATGAACATTTTTGTAGCTATAGTAATGTTTTAAACAATTTGAGAAAGGAATCATAAAATATGAGTTGCAAGTGAGTGTTACCTTTTATTGTAGTTATGTATGACTTGGATGACCTCATAATTCATGGATGAAGAAAAAATGTGCACCAAATGGATGAAGGAAAGGGAAAGGGTTTTTCAAAATGAGGACACTTGAGAGGTTCAGTAATACATTTAAAAATAAATCTGCAACCTAGTACCATAATATTTTGGTAGGTTCTGTTACCAATATGGAAGATTTTAAGAAGGGTATCTTGGAGAAATTTGATGAAGAGAAAATGCCAACATTGTTGTTAAAATAGTTAATTTGTTGAAGATGTGTAACAAAGAAAAGGTAAAATATTTCAATCATTATTTCACTACAATACTTGTAGCACCTCATTATTTGATAGAAAAAGATTATTACACTACTACCCTACCTTCTAATGTTGTTATAGTTGTTGTAAAAGCTCAAAATTGGTAGAAAATTTTGTTGATGCGTTAGTGGTTGAAAATGATATCATTTCGATCAGATTACACGACACTAAAGACAATTCTACGGATATTATTAAGAATAAGCCCATTGAAAAGGAGACTATTTATTCTGAAAGTGTAGTGAACTTATTGAAGAAGTTTTAAAATGAGGTATCAAATCTAAAGAGGAGTGAAAATTAGATTTATTCAACCAGCAAATATTTCAATCCATTGTTTACATTGAATAACAATCAACCATCTAAGTCCACTCAAATTTTTAATGCCAATCTCAATATTGAAGAACATGGAATGGAAAAGTTTTCTATGTTCCACCAAGAAAACTAGTATAATAAGACTTTCCCTCAATGGATAAATGGATCAACACTGAGGATTAATAAGTTGTTGGATGATAAGTCAATTTAACAACCTGAAAGTTTAAATAAAGAAGAAGAAGATACCCTAGCAAATGATGATTCCAATACTAGCTCACCCATGTTAATAGTGGAAGTTGTTAGAGGCAGTGATACTTCATCAATCAAGGAAGTTGCAGTTGGATAATATAAATAAACTAATTCCTCCAAGTCATACAAAATATAGAGAAATGGTGCTTAAGCCTAGACTTGACAAGAAAAGTAAGACATTTTTGAGAATAATCCTCCCTCTGAAGACTATTAATCAAAATCCAATGTCTTAGTCCACAAATAATCATAATCTTGAAGGTGCTTCAGGAAATACTCAAGGAAATTCTAGAACACTTGAAGCATCCAATGAATATTCTCAATCAACATCTTCATCTTAGTTTACTAGGTACAAGACTATTCAAGGTGATATGGAGTATAATATAGTTGGAGATAAGAATAAAAACCAAGTGAATATAATTCTCTAGGTTATAGGTTAGATACCAAAGCAAAGTGATTTAATTACCCAAGAATTATCACCAACTTCTTCAACAAGAAAATCTCATTCCACATTGTTCAAGGCTTCATAGTCACTCAACCCGAGGATACATAGAATGGTGAATATATTATAAATTCATATAATGTTTGAGATTAATATTGATATGAAAAAACACCATTCTTGGTTACATTTGAAATTTTCAATTATAATGTTGATAGTTTCCTAGTGGATTCTTGTGTCTCTACTAACGTAATTGCTTTTTTATTGTGCAAGAGTATTAATGGAAATCCAAAACTAACTATTTCTAAGATCATTTAGCTCGATATATCTAAAGTGAAAGTAATTAGTGAAATAAAAAATGTACTCATGCTCCTGACATCCCATTCATGAATACATCAATTCATTAACATTATATTGGTAGATTTAGTAGAAGCATATGGAATTTTGTTGAATAGAGATTGGTCTAACAAACTTCAAGGTTACTTTGCTTTAGAATGGTGTCATTTGTGGCTCGCCAAAAGGGTAAAGAAAAACTAGATAATAGTAAACAACGAGGCACATATGAAATACAAATTCATGGAATTTGAGGGCCATAAGAAATTGATTAATATTTCTCAATAAATACTAGGTAATTGTTTCCTTGAATCATAAATTGGTGTCTATCAAGCATAACCATCCCAAGTGTAACAACCCTGATTTAAAATATACAACTAATTAGATCAATTATGTGATTTATAATCAACACATGACTATTCAACTAATTAGCATAGAATTTCTAAAGCCACCAACATAAACAACTTACCTGTAGCAATGATATTCCTTACTTATGATTTCAGAGTTGAACGTTATTTGAATCTCACTAACAGTATCAAAGTTTTGGCGACGAGTCTCCACCCAAGAGAATGGATGAAAAAATGATGAACCTCATCTTCCTTGTCATCTATTAAATAGACCAAACAATGGAAATGGGTCTACATGCACACATTCCATGTGTCAACATGCAAATTTGATTTCTTTATATTAAGTTCTACTTAATTTAATTTTTCTCTTAATTTAATTCTTTCTTATTTTATTCCTTTTTACTTTTTGTAAATTTTACTTATTTTGACTATCTTTATAGTTCTCTTTATTTAAATCTTGTTTATTTTATTTTACTTTTTGTTAACTTTACTTATACATATTTTTATTTAAAACTCTGTTATTATTGTTTACAATTTTATTCATTTATTTATTATCACATCCTCTTCATTATTTATTATTTATTTACTTTTATTATCTTTTCTTTCTTTATTATTTATTTACCATTATTATCTTTTCTTTATTGTTTATCATTTATTTGCTTATCTTTTAATATTATATTATATTATTTATTATTATTATTATTATTATTATTATTATTTTGGGACAATACATATTCCCCCTATTTAAGGAACTTCATCCCGATGTTAGGTTGAATCATTTAACATTTTACTTAATGATTTATTGCTTCATGTTTTCCCTACACCCTCTATTGAACTATTATAACCAACATGCATCGAAAGTATTCAGAACACCTGGGAATCTTGAGGAATCTTTTGTTGGGAATAATACTGAGAGGGGGGTGAATCAGTATTATCAAATCAATTATTTCCATTTCAAAATCAGATTTGTATATGCTACTTCAGTTATGGGAAACTGTGTATATACGTTGTTGTGTCTAAGGCAACCAGCATATATCAGTAAAATGTTGATTCATTAAATGTTGATCATTAATCAGTGCATCAGAACTTCATTAACCATAAGAACAGTAAACATGTGCAGTAAAATAGAACAGATCATCACACACATGGACACAAGATATAAGGTGGAAATCGAATGTGGGTGAAAACCACCTACTGCAATTAATCAGTATTATACGAGTACACAGGCTTCTACCTACAGAAGGCTACAACCTTCTCTCATTCTCTAGCTTCTCCTAGAAGTGAGCTACAACCCCCTTAGCTCTTGTACTACCTGATGTACCAGTATGTAGGTGCTGACCTACAAAAGGCTACAACCTTCTATTTCTTCCAGGGACCACATTTCATAAATTTTCAGACTGGATCCATCAATGACAATAATCAAACATCAAATACATTTGCATCAACCAATCTCCTTTGCTTCAATCAAAATTGAATCAAACAATTACTTCTTTCAATGCTATAACCACAATACATTAACAGTAACCAGAAACCAATCCTCAACCCGGAATACTGTAGTAATAAACAGAAGTAGCTAAAACATATTTAATGAAACGTACGCTACGTCAATATGTAGAACCTGTTTGCATATGCTTTTGTATTAATGCCAACTAGTGTATAGGATATTCTAACTTACTTAACCAACGTGTATACATGCCTCTGCTGTGCCAAACCTGTGTACAGATATATAAAAGATAATTTACCCTTTTCACTTATTCAGACATCAATTATACCCAGATTATCAGATTTATAGATCAAATCATGCGCCAAATATAAGAGATCAAAATCACACAAAGATATTACTATTCAAGCCTTAAGATCTTGACCCAAGAATAGAACTTATCCTTCTTCTAGTGCATAGATTCCTCCTTGGTTCAGATCCAGCTATGCACCATAACCCCATTCTAGATCTTGCTCTTCATAAGATATCTAATACTTGAGTGCCTTTGCCTAATGATCTTCTCCTCCTTTTATAGTCTTAGGACTTACTTAATACCATGGACCAAAACCACTTAGAACCATTACCTTGGACCAAATACTTGGGTTCAACACTTCGAACGAGATAACATGGTGCAAAACCATAGGTTCAAATACCAAGGACTAACTACCATGGACCAAAAATAAGTTTTCCAACATGTATATTATTTTCTTTGCATGAAAGTGCGTGCATATGTATATGTGCCTTTTGATCGTCTAACCCGCATGTATACACAACTTGGTTAAGAGGAACCTGCATATAGCTCTTTTTCTTTTATTTTGAGAGCCTGAACTATGATATGTCATTTGAGTGAGTTTCCATAAAGCACAACACTTGTGTCATAGCACTGAACCTATGCCATAATGCCAACAATCTCCCCCTTTGGACTTGATGGCAACCCCAAGTCAGTCAGAATCATTCTCCTCCTCTGTCATCAAGTGTAAAGGGTTATGCTCCCCTTGAGGACATGCTAAAACCTTTGTTCTACTGTGTTGTTCATGCTCCCCCTGACTGTAGGCAAGGTCTGCAATAATATGTTCTACAAGAAGAAACATGACTTTATACATCATAAATGACCTTCGCCACACCAAAGACTCATACATACATCCATCTCCCAACCAAGTTGGGATATACCAATATTGACTCATCCACCAAATCGAGTGGGGATACACCAAACGTTTATGCATGATAAAACAAGAACATTACATCATCCATCCCAGGCAAAGTGGGTAAACCAAAATAGCCATTACATGACCTTGATAAGAAAAGAAATACATGTCATTGAGATGAAATATCTACAACAAGATTGTGATAGTCATCAACAAATATCATCAACAGCATCTGTCAATCATCATTCAGACCAGCAACCATGTTCTCCTTCTGCACCTGTTCCACCTGAAACCAAAAACACTATGAACTTGAACCAAGATCTTCTAAGGTAATGCTAACAATGCATTATTAGAAGTATATATGCTCCCCCTGAACCTATGTCAGATGGTCTCTATTAGACCCATATGAGACTCTTTTCATCATAAGCCTGGCCCACTATTTGTCTTCAAACAAACATATACGCGACTGTATCCACATAAACCAGTGTATGTACACGGATTCTCATCATTAAACTTGTGTAGAACCACTTTTCTCTGAAACAGACAAGTTTCAACAGCAAGATGATGCATCAACTACTCCTAGCTTCTGTCTCAAGTATTCAAATGTCTCCCTCAGCAGTGGTTTGGTGAGTATATCAGCAACATGTTCCTTGGAGGGAACATACTCCAATTTGACCTTTTGTTCAAGCACTTGTTCTCGGAGAAAATGATATTTGATAGGTATGTGCTTGGTCTTTGAATGCATGACAAGTTTCTTTGAAATACTAATTGCACTTGTATTATCACATTAAATGGAGATAGGTGGAGTACAAGTGATTTGAAAATCTTGCAAAGTTTGCATCATCCAAAGGAGTTGTGTGCAGCAAGATGCAGTAGCCACATATTCCTCTTCAGCTGTAGATAAATAAATTGAACTTTTTTTTTGTTGAACCAAGATACTAATCTCGAACCCATAAAGAATACACCACCACTGGTTCTTTTTATGTCATCCACGCTTCGTGCCCAATCTACATCTATATATGCATGAAGTGTGAGATCTATATCTCTAGGATACCATAAGCCATAGTTTTGTGTTCCTTGAAGATATTTGAAAATCCTTTTAATTGCCTGAACATGTGCTTCTTTTGGGTTTGCCTGGAATCTTCTAACTATTCCCACTGCATGCATGATGTCTGGTCGGGTACCTATCAGATAGAGCAGACTATCAATCATGGATCTATAGGTTGGTTGATGTATTGCTGATGAATCGTCATTTGTGTTGAGGATACATCCTATTACCATAGGGGTACATACTAGTTTCGAATCTTCCATGCCATATTTCTTCAAGATCTGCTTGAGGTGCTTGGTTTGTGATAAAAAGATATTGTATTTATTTTCTTGGACTTGAAAACCAAGAAAATATGTCAGCTCACCAAGCAAGGACATTTCAAATTCTTTCTGCATCACCAAAGCAAAGTTTTGACTCATGGCTTCTTCATTGCTACCAAAGATGATATCATCAACATACACAACAAGTATTAACAATTTATCATTATCAATTTTTATAAATAGATTGCTATCTGCTGACCCTTTCAAAAAACCTTGTTGATGGAGGTATTTGTCCAAACGATAATAACAAGCCCTTGGAGCCTGTTTAAGACCATAGAGTGCCTTCTGAAGTCTACATACAAGTTTTGGATCTCTTCCAAGGATGAATCCATCTGGTTGCTCAATATACACTTCTTATTCTATGTCTCCATTTAAAAGGGAAGATTTCACAATCATTTGAAATACTTTGAACTTTTGAAAGCTAGAAAGAGCAAGGAACATTCTTATGGCATCAAGTCTAGCAACCAGTGCAAAAGTTTCTTCAAAGCCTATACCTTCTTGTTGAGCATACCCTTTACAAACAAGTCTGGCCTTGTTTCAAATAACATCTCCATTTCCATTCAGCTTGTTTTAGAATATCAATTTGGTCCCTATGAAATTCTTATTATTTGGTCTTGAAACCAACTCCCAAGTGTTATTCTTTTCGATCTGATCAAGTTCTTCATTCACGGCCTTGACCCAACATTCATCTTTGCATGCTTCACTTACATTTCATGTTTCAGTGGAGGAGATAAATGCTAGATAGCTTGAAGCTTCTGCAATACTTTTTCTTGTTTATACACCTGCCTCTTTCTACCCCAAAATTTGAGTCTTTGGATGATTCTTCTAGACATACCTGGATGGAGTCTTTCCTTCTACCCTTATCTATTCTTCTGGTGCCTCATGTGTTTCTTCTTCATCATAAGTCTGATTTGATATTGAACGATACTCATCATCTTCGAAATCTTCAGATTTTACCTACCTAGGATTTTTTCCTTCTTCATCAACCACTACATCAATACTTTCAACAATTTTTCTGGGTCTTTTATTGTAACACTTATATCCTTTGTTGTGGGGAGAGTAACCAAGGAGAATGCCTTCATCTGCTCTAGGTTCAAACTTGCCAAGGTTTTCGTCAGTCCTTTTGATGTAACATTTGCTTCGAAAAATTTTGAAGTATTTTATCATAGGAGTCTTACCATACCAAAGTTCATAAGGAGTCTGAGTGCTATTCACCTGGATGTTTTTCTTGTTGAGAATAGTAATGGCAACAAATGCAGCTTCACCCTGGAAGGTTGTGGGAGTTCCAAACTCATCAAGCATAGCATGAGCCATTTGTTGAACCATTATGTTCATCCTTTCTACTACTCCATTTTGCCGAGGAGTCCTTGTAGTAGAGAATCCCCTTCTTGTTCCATGTTCTTCACAAAAATAAAAAAATTCATCTGAGGTAAATTCCCCTCCTCGATCAGACCTGAGGCATTTGATTTTGCGATCTGATTCGTTTTCAACCAAGGCTTTGAATGCTTTGAACTTTTCGAAAGATTCGTCTTTATGCTTCAGAAGTCCTATCCAACACATCCTAGAAAAGTCGTCAATGAAAAATATGAAGTACTTTTCTCCTCGAGGTGACCTTTTCCTGGATGGACCACATAGATCAGTATGGACAAGTTCAAGTGGCTTACTAGCTGATCCTTCCTTCTCAGGGAAATCAGTTCTAGTTTGCTTGCCAAACTAACATGATTTGCATATTGTATTGTCTGGAATTCTGATGTAAGGAAGATCACGAACCGCCTGATATTTGCATGCTTTCCTTATCTGAGAGAAGCTTAGATGCCCCAACCTTCTGCGCCATATCTAGTGTTCATCATTCATGATTAGATAGTATTTTTGTTGTTCTCCCTTGAATATGTATAAATTATTTGGAGTTCTTATGCCTTTGATCATTGTTTCTCTTGTATCAAGCTCACGAACAATACATCCATTTCATCAAAATATTACCTCATTTCCTTCATCACAAATTTGACTGGCACTCAATAGATTATGCTTTAAGCCATCAACATACATAACATTTCCAGCTTTGACCTTCTCTTTCAAAAGAATAGAACCTTTACCTTTTATGAGTGCAGGGGTGTCATTTCCAAATGACACCTTCCTTTCCTTTTCTAAGGCACTATATGACTAAAGTTTTTATTTATCTCCTTTCATATGTTTCAAGCATCCACTGTCGATGTACCACTGATTTTCCTATCCTTCCACATATAAGGCTATACCACATCTTTTTGGTTGCGGTTCTTTCTTTCTTCATGTTTTGGGACTCAATGAAGCTTGCTCCTTCTGAGTAGTTTTCCGAAACCTAGTCTGCATTCAGAATCTTCATACCGAAGTTGTTACAAATAGAACATTCTATTTCATTTTCAAGAGAAGAAAAGTTATTGTAGGTCCTTTTCATGATCCCAATCACACTTCTTTGATTTCATGCTTTTCTAGTCATGATGGTCTTGTAGGAAACACATTGAGCAGCTTTGTGTCAAAAGTTATGACAAGAGAAACATTGGCCATTGAAGAAATTCCCGAAATTATCAAACCTATTGCCCAGGTGATTGTAGTTTCCATAGGAAAAATGAGAATGATTTACCTATGGTTAGTTGTAACTTCTATTCATCCTTGAAGTAGATTGCCCCGGATTTACTTGGTGATCTCTATTCGTACTTGAAGTAAATTGGCCCTGATTTACGTGGTGATCTGCTTTATGCCTTTGTTGTCGATTGTCAACCTGTTCACTTCTCCTAGCTACATCTAGATAACTTTTGAAGGTGGATGGCTTCTGTGCTTGAGATGCTTCTTCAGAATATCCAAGACTGGTCTTGATTAGAGGATACCACTGCACTTTGATAATCTCATCTAAAGTTTCATATCCTTTAGCAAATCTAAGATTAAGAGCTTTTGTTTTCTCAATATCTTTTCTAAGTCCCACAATTTCACATTCTAACTTTTCATTGTGTTTTTCCCTTTCAGCAAGTTATAATGTCAGAGTATCTATGATCATACTCTTTTCTTCTAAACAGATTTTAAGTTTAGAAATTTCTTCGTAGAAATCATATTCATCTATAACATCCAAGAAATCATCATCTTCAGAAGCCATCAAAAGTCTATAATCATTACATTGTTCATCTTCATCACTAATTGAAAATACATCACTGTATTCACGTGTATAATAGCACTTCTTACTTACATTCTATTTTCTATTCCATTTAATTGGTTCCTTACCTTTGTTAAGCTTATCTTTATGAGGACATTTGGCTACATAGTGACCGACTCTTCCACAAGCAAAACATTTGAAAGGTAACTTACCTCTGAATCTTCCAGAACCCCATTGAAGGTTCTTGACAAAGTTTGATTCTTCCTCTCTTTCTGACATATGTCCTGACTGATTGTAATCTCATTTTCCTGAAGCTTTGAATGCAAATTCTCTCCTATCTGATGGTCCCCCTTTTCTCATTTCGAAAGCATATAGGATTATGTGCAGCTGTGACATGGTAATGCTCTGTAGATTCGGCTTTTATTCTATGGCAGAAACTTTTGATTCAAACTTAGAAGACAAAGATCTTCGAACCTTTTCAACCAAAGTAACTTCTTTTATCTCTTCACCCAAGTTTTTCATAAGATTAACAATCTCATCTATATGTAACAAATAATTAGCCACACTTTCATCATTGTGCATTCTGAGATTTTCATATTGAATTCTGAGAGATTGTAGTTTTGCACGTTTTATCTGATTGCATCCTTCATAGCTTAGAATGATCTTGTCCCATATTTCTTTTGTGGTTTTGAGCTACATAACCTTGACAAATTTTGATTGAGATAAACTCCCTAATAGAGTATTAACAACCTTTGCATTTGTTTCATACCGCTTCTTACCAGTTGTATCTGAAGGAGTTGTTGATGGAAATGTGTATCCTACTTCCACGATATCCCAAACTTCTGTACCAAGAGATTGAAGATAGGTTGCGATTATTACCTTCCAATAGATGAAGTTTCTCCCATCAAAGATTGGTGGCCTGATAGATGCCTCCTTTTCATAGTTACTCATGATGATAGATCTTCCTTCAAGTGATCAAGCTTATTTTGAAGGACCTACTCTGATACCAATTGTTGGGAATAATACTAAGAGGGGGGGTGAATCAGTATTATCAAATCAATTATTTTTCATTTCACAATCAGATTTCTATACGCTACTTCAGTTATGGGAAATTGTGTATATACGCTACTATATCTAAGGAAACTAACATATATCAGTAAACTTATGATTCATTAAATGTTAATCGTTAATCAGTGCATCAGAACTTCATTAACGATAAGAACAATAAACAGGTGCAGTAAAATAGAACAGATCGTCACACACATGGACACAAGATATAAGGTGGAAACCCAATGTGCGTGAAAATCACCTGCTGCAATCCATCTCTATCTTCTTTTAATAAGAAACTTATTTTTACAATATTTATGTACTGGTGCAGCCTTATACCTATACACAGGCTTCTTCCTGTAGAAGGCTACAACCTTCTCTCATTCTCCAACTTATCCTGCAAGGGAGCTACAACGCCCTTAGCTCTTGTACTAGCTGATGTACTAGTACGTAGCTGTTGACCTACAGAAGGCTACAACCTTCTCTTTCTTCCAGGGACCATGTTTCATAAATTTTTAGACTGGATCCATTAATGATAATAATCAAACAGCAAATGCATCTGCATCAACCAATCTCCTTTGCTTCAATCAAAACTGAGTCAAACAATTACTTCTCTAAATGATGTAACCAAAATACATTAACAGTAACCAGAAACCAATCCTGAACCCAGAACACTGTACTAATAAACTGAAGTAGCTAAAACATATTTCATGAGATGTACACTACTTCAATATGTAGAATCGGCATGCATACACTTTTGTATTAAGGCCAACCAGCGTATACATTGTTTTGACTTACTTAACCAGCGTGTATATGCGCCTTTGTTGTGCCGAACCTGCGTACAGATATATAAAAGATAATTTACCCTTTTCACTTATTTAGACATCAGTTATACCCAAATTATCAAATTTATAGATCAAGTCATGCGCCAAATATAACAGATCAAAATCACACAAGGATACTACTATTCAAGCCTTAAGATCTTGACCCAACAATAGAACTCATCCTTCTTCTAGCGCACAAATTCCTCTTTGGTTCAAATCCAGCTATGCACCATAACCCAATTCTAGATATTGCTCTTCATAAGATATTCAATACTTGAGTGCCTTTGCCTAATGATCTTCTTCTCCTTTTATAGTCTTATGCTTTACTCAATACCATGGACCAAAACCACTTAGAACCATTACCTTGCGCCAAATACTTGGGTTCAACACTTTGAACGAGATACCACGGTCCAAAACCATAGGTTCAAATACCAAGAACTAACTACCATGGACCAAAAATATTTTTTCCCACATGTATTCACTTTTCTTTGCATGAAAGTGTGTGCATACGTATACGCACCTCTTGATCGTATAACCCATGTGTATACACAACTTGGTTAAGAGGAACCTGTGTATATCTCTTTTTCTTTTATTCTGAGAGCCTGAACTATGATCTTTCATTTGAGTGAGTTGCCATCAAGGACAACACCTATGTCATAGCGCTGAACCTATGTCATAATGCCAACATCTTTATCCTTTTACCACTTTCCAAACTAAGCATGAGCCTCATGGATTTGTACCATAGCCGAAGGCTGGCCCCAAGGCTTGCACCCAACTCAGACCTCATTTTTCCCAAGGTAGGCACCTGACTTAGTATTCTGTTGGGCCCCTATAATGCTAGTGACTCCCCCATTACTATTGTAGTTGTATCCCTTATTAATATTGTTGTGCCCTTATTGTCACCATATTGTTATTACTGTGCCCTGTAGAATCCCTCTATTGTTATTTTTGTGAATTTATATTATTGTTGTTAGGTCGGCTTGGTTACATTGTGAACCCTTAGACTCCTATATATAGAAAGGAGGTTTTGTCATTTCAATCATCCAAGAATTATTCATTTGTACAATGTAAAGGATGTTGCCCCCTCGAAAAGGCTGAATTATAAGGTGTGGATCTATCTTTTCTATCTTTTTGTGAGGTGGTTTCATAAAATTTGGTATGAGAGCTTTGGATTCTAGGGTTTCACTACTCCAAATAGGTCATAGAGGAATTTTCACTATAACTTTTTTCTGCGACGTTTCAGAAGCAAACAAAAATACCCATTTGAGATGAAATCACGTTGAGCCTTGGGTCTATTTCAGAGCATTTCGCGCAATATTTGTAAAGATATGATCTGAGAAAGTTGGTCTTTTTGCAGAATCTTGAATTACATTCCAAACAGGTGACCTTGGCAAAATCGTCATAACTTTTGTTTTGAGCATCATTTTGAAATTTCCTAAGAAGTTACAAAAAGAGGACGACCTGTAGTTTCCTATGTATATTTCTTAGACCCAACGGTCAAAATAGTGACACGTGGTACTTCATATAAGTTAGCTCTTCTGAAAAGGTATATAATCCAGTCATCTTAGGAGATTGTGCATAAATCGTTCTTGGAGAAACTAAATTCGATTAGACTAGTGGAATTGGAAAGAGGATGCACAGGGCTACTGCAGGTCAAAATTTTAGAACTAGATGATCCGAAATTATAGAGATACATCAGATTTAATATCGAACTCCTACAAAGTGAAAAAGGTGTGTAATATTTTTTAATTTTGCATAAGATTGGTTTGGAAAATTAGTTTGAAGGAATTCAAAGGGAATAGTGAAGAATTATTAGCATTAATTAATGCCTTGAAGAAAGAAAATGGAAACACTTAGTAAGCAACCTGAAAGCTTTAGCATGACTCATGAAGAAGAGAAAGAGATGCAACATGATATATAAAAATTACAAGACCAAGTACAACAAATTTCACTCTCACTAAAGGTAAATGAAGCCAAGATGAATGACGTGGAAGCTAAGATGAATGACATGGAAGCTAAGATGAAGGGCATAGATGCTAAGATTGAAGCTAATGTGAATGGCATGGATGCTAAGATGAATGACATGGACGCTAAGATGGAAGCTAAGATGAATGGCATGGACGACAAGATGGAAGAATTGAAGATAAATTTGAATAAGTTGCTACAAGAAATAGTCACTAAGGTTGAAAGGGTAGTAAAGGAAACTCATGATGAGAACAAAAGAAATGTTAATCATGATTTCATAGACTCTAATGTTGGATTGAACACCCACCATATTCCAAAAATCGATATTAGGAAGTTTGATGGCAAGGATCCCACAACATGGATACTACAGATGGAGCAATTTTTTGATCTCCATAATGTGCAAAACACACAAAAGGTACGTATTACAACTTTATATTTGGAACCAAATCAGTTTGTATGGTATCGATGGATTTGCTCTCGTAAACAAATTGTCACTTGGGAAATTTTTACGAAATAATTGATAGCACATTATGAGGATACAAACAGCAACACCTTTTTTAGCCAATTGATAAGTCTCAAACAAAAGGGTTCAATGATGGAACACATTGAGGAGTTCCAAAAATTGAACATAAGGGTAAAAGATATTCCAGAGGAGCATAGTATTGATATGCTCATAGGTACTCTAAAGGATAATATCCAACATGATGTTCACCTTTGGTAACCTGATTCATTGGAGAAGGCATTCGGGTTAGCAAGAAAAATGGAAAGCAAAATTATGGGAGCTAGGAAGCCTACCACTCACAACTATAAAGATGGAAGTGTTGCTGCTCCTAGCCTTCCACAAATTACAAGGTTGACACCACAATAATTGGAATAAAAAGTAGGAAAATTGCTTTGTAACAATTGTGATACCAAATACACTAAAGGTCATAAGTGTACCGAGAAGAAATTATTCTACATAGCTTGTGAAGAGGAGGAAGAAAAGGAACAAGAAATGTCAAAAGAGGAGGATATACTCTAGAAAAAAACCCTAGATAAAGAAGAAATGAATCCGACCATACCTTGTAATGCATTGGCTAGAATTAACACTCCTCAAACTATCAAGATAGAAGGACATGTCAAGAAGAAAAGGGTAATAGTGTTGATTGATTCAGGGAGTACCCACAAATTTTATTCATTGTAAGATAGAAAAAGAATTGAATAGCTTCCTATATCCAGCACTAGAGTGTCCAGTAATGGTTGCAAGTGGAGGAACCATAAATTGCTTTTTAAAATGCCATAATATCAAGCTATCCATGGGAGAATATGTATTGAATAGACCAATGCTTTCCATTCCAATGGGAGGTGCTTATGTTGTACTCGGAGTCCAATGGCTACAATCCTTGGGTACAATAGCTTTTAATTTTCAAGAACTTTTCATGAAACTTTTTGTGGTTGGAAAGGAAGTTCAATTAAGGGGGATTGCGGGGAAACGGGCGAAGATAATCAGCTCAAATGGTATGACAAATCTTCTCAAAAAGGAACAATGAGGTGTAAATGCTCAATTATGTTTGCTAGATGTTTCCACATCGAAATAACCTATTTCTCCATATCTCCAAAAAGTCTTGGACAATCATTCCAAGGTATTTGCGACTCCCAAAGGTCTCCCACCTATTCATGACAAGATCATGCTATTCATTTGATTCCGGAAAGTGTTCCTCCAAACATCAAGTCGTAAAGATATCCTTATGCCCAAAAGAATGAAATTGAGCATATGGTTGCAGAAATGCTAGAGGCTAGTATAATTCAACCTAGTCAAAGCTCTTTCTTTGCTCCAATAGTATTGGTGCACAAGAAGGATGTATCATGGCGCATGTGTCTAGATTATAGGCAGCTCAACAAGATCACTATTAAAGATAAATTTCCCATTCCTATCATTGATGATTCATTGGATGCATTGCATGGATCAATTTACTTCACCAAGTTGGACCTTCATTCAAGATATCATAAAATTGAAATGGAGATTGAAGACATTCTGAAAACAACATTTAGAACTCACGAGGGTCATTATGAATTTTTGGTCATGCCTTTTGGGCTTACCAATGCACCTTCTACATTTCAGGGTTTGATGAATTCCATTTTCTAACCCTTCCTTAGAAAATTTGGGTTAGTATTTTTTAATAATATACTAATCTACAACAAGTCTTGGAAGGATCATGATGAACATGTTGACAGGGTGCTACAACTATTGGAGGAAAAACAATTATATGCAAAAAGCTCCAAATGTTTCTTTGGAGTACAAGAGGTGGAATATCTCGGTCATATTGTGTCTCATGAAGGTGTTAAGGTAAACCCTTGAAAAATTAAAGCCATTAAGGAATGGAAAATCCCCATAGCCATAAAGCATTTGTGAGGATTTCTCATGTTTACAGGGTATTATCGCAAGTTTGTTAAGAATTATGGGAGAATAGCAACACCTCTAACAACACTCTTGAAGAAAGATTCATTTTCATCGACTCCAAAAGCAACAAAGGCATTTGAACATCTTAAAGAGGCATTGTGCTAAACACCAGTCTTAGCTACACCAAACTTCACAATAACCTTTATTGTGGAATGTGATGCTTTAGGAAATGGAATTGGTGTTGTTTTAATGCAAGATAAAAGACCCATTTCTTTCGAAATTCATCCAATCAAGGGAAAATATTTACAAAAAGCTATTTATGAGAAGTAAATGTTGGCAATACTACATGAACTTAAGAAATGGTGACCCTACCTAGTGGGAAGACACTTCAAGGTAAAATTACATCATGATAGCCTTAAATACTTTTTAGAACAAAGATTACCTCCGCGAGAGAAAACAAATGGGTGACAAAGATGTTGGGTTATGACTATGAAATCATCTACAAAAACGGGAAGAAAAATGTTGTGGCAGATACACTCTTAAGAAAAGATGAGGATGTGGAAGCATTGTTGTGTGTCATTTCTATTATCCAACCAGATTGGATAAACAAAGCAAGGGAGGAATGGAAGAATGAAGAAGAAGTCGGGGCATTTATTCGAAAATTACAACAAGATCTAGTACATCTGATACATTTAGCTGCAAAAATGATTCTTTATGGTACAAAGATTGCTTATACCTCTCTAAGAATTCTAAACTCAAACAAAATATTTTTATGGAATTGCACACTTCTTCCTTAGGAGGGCACTCAGGATTTTTGAAAACTTACCATAGGGTTGATAAGAAACTTTTTTGGGTTGGCCTTAAATTGGATATTCAAAATTTTGTGGCAGAATGTTTGGTTTTCAAACAAAATAAAGTTGAAACAATTAAGACCCCGGGTCTATTAAAACCTTCATCCATTCCAAGCCAACGTTGGGAGGAGGTTTCAATGGATTTTATCACGGGTTTACCCAAGTCTGAAGGAAAGAGTGTCATCATGGTGGTAATTGATAGAATTACCAAGTATGCACATTTTTGGGGCATTATCACATCTATTTAAAGACATTATAGTTTCTACTGCATTTATGGAAACAATTCAAAAGCTACATGGAAATGCAAAGATTATTGTATGTGACAGAGATCCCATTTTCACTGGAAATTTTTGGACAAAATTATTTTCTTGTCTTGGTACTTAGTTCGCTCATAGCTCATCTTATCAAGCTCAATCTGATGGGAAAACTGAGATAGTAAACAAATGTTTGGAAGGATATCTTCATTGTTTTGTATATGATAAAAAAACACAATGGATTGAATGGTTGCCTCTGGCTGAATGGTGGTATAACATTTCCTTCCATATTGTAGCAAAAATTACCCCATTTATGGCACTTTATGGATATCAGCCACCATCCATCACATCATATTTAAGAGAAAATTCGAAGGTTCAAGAAGTGTAACATCACATCGAGCATCAACATGAAGTTCTCCAACTATTAAAGGATAACCTCGTGTTGGCACAGAATATAATGAAACAATAGGTAGATCAACATCGCAGCGAAAGAAGTTTTGATGTAGGTGACTAGGTATTCCTATGGCTACAACGATATAAATAAATGTCCCTAAAGCAAGCTAAGAAGGATAATAAATTATCACCAAGGTATTATGGTCCACACAAGGTGTTGGAAAAGATTGGTACTATGGCATACAAATTGGATCTTCTTTTAGTTTCTTGAGTACACCCAGTTTTACATGTTTCATGTTTAAAGAAGGTTATAGGTGACAAGCTCCTAGTTGAAACGATATTGCCAGAACTTGATGAGGAAGGAAAAATAATATTGGAACCAGAAGTATTTATAGAAATAAGAACTCGACAACTACGAAATCAATCAATTTCAAAGTATCTCATCATGTGGAAGAACTTATCCACTAAAGATTCCACATGGGAGGATGAGAATTTGATACATAAGCATCCATAACTACTCGAGCATTGAGGACAATATTTTTTTAAATTTTAAGGTTTATACTCCCTCATTACTATTATAGTTGTATCCCTTATTATTATTGTTGTGCCCCTATTTTCCCCATATTGTTATCATTGTGCCCCATAGAACCCGTCTAATGTTATTTTTGTGCCTTTATATTATTATTGTTGGGTCGGATTGGTTATATTGTGAACCCTTAGACTCCTATATATAGAAAGGAGGTTTTGTCACTTGAATCATCCAAGAATTGTTCATGTGTGTAATGTAAAGGAGGTTTCCCCCTTGAAGAGGTTGAATTCTAACGTGTGGATTTATCATTTCTATCTTTTTGTGAGCTAGTTTCATAACATATTCCATGCAAAAGTACTCCAAGCATCTCGATAGGCTAGCGCACTCCCTCAACCATCACTAAGGTTCACAACCCTAGGCACAGAAGGCCTTACACCCCCACCAAACTTCAACATCCCAATCTAATATCAGGCACTTAGTTTACAATATGAGGCACTTGGCCTCCTCAAGATGGTACAATAGCTCCTCAATATTTGTACAAGACAAAACAACCACTGGCATATGTAGTGTTGATTGAGTATGTCCCCAACCCATATGGTGTTACTTATTCTCCCTCATAGTTATGGTCTCCCACGATATCATCAAATAACTTGACCCTCTCATCACATTTCTAGAGTTCATCCCAGTCACCACATCTCAACATGCACCCAATTCATTAGTTATAATAATAACATCATAAAAATAATCCACATGCCAATTCTTTCAGGTCAGCATGATAAAAAAACATAATTTTTAATCACAACATTATGAATAGTAAAGAACTGCATGCTCATGCATGTTATAAAATTTGCATGAAATTACCGCATACTTCACCATCGTAAGTTATAACGTCATCATATCAACATCAAAGATATATCATGGCATCACATAATAAATGAACCACATGTCAATATACCTCCTATTAAAACATCATAATCCCTATTATGCATATCATATCCATTATGAGTGGACAATGCGATTATCACGATAAATTAACACCACATATACATGACATCATTAACCAAATGTTATCAAAATATTATAATTCCAAAATAGTTGAAACCATAACCTCATACATAGTACCATGGGATTAGATGTTCAAATCTTCGTCACTTTCCCATATCTAAGCAACTATTTTCTATCTCTATGAAATGGCTCACATAAAAAAAATGTTGACCGAATATTATTTGAATATGCCTATTAGTCTCCATAAATGCATCTTATTTTTATTTTCCTTAACCTTTCATTGTAAAGATGGTTTTACCCCTATCTTAAATTAAAAATAAAAGTAATATATATATATAATAGATAGATAGTTATTATACTGAAAAATATAACAATATTTAACAATTTTAAAGGAGTAGTTACCCAAAATATTAGCTTTAACTATAACCATACCTCCCATGTATCACTATTCACATTCTATTTTAGATTTTCAACGAAGTGATCAAAGTGAAAAGTCTTTATTAACTTTGGTTTATGTGTTTGAATCTGAATGTATTTTCTTTCAAAATTGTTTTTCTTTGTTCCGTGAATTCTAATAGGTAACCCTAGCTTATTAAAACTATATATATCTTCAAAAATAGATATAAAATATCCAAATTTTATCCCTTATTCCACATCAAATAAATGTATAATTATTGTAATTATTAGCCTTCACCCAATTATCACTTTAAAAATGAGTAAATTAAACAATATTAAAAATAGCCTCCTGAACAATTACATAACTTATTTAACAATTATTTTATGTTCAATATTTTTGGGCATGGAATCCCCCGATGGCATGCTTTTGGGCTCAAAGCCCAAGTTTTGAGTTAATATTGTTGTAAAGCTCCACGAATTATGGGCACGAAATGTATGTTAGAATCATATGGTTGTCTGCCCTAGTCTTGAATCTAAGGTCAGCCTACCCATGGTCTGCGGACCATGGGATTGTATAAATAGAGTGAGGCTCTAAGTTGTAAAGAGAGATACAATCTAATAGAGAATGGGTTTGAAAGGTCCTAGAGATTAAGTCAAAGTACAAAGTGTCTCTTCAGTCATAGAGTAGGAAAAAGCTCTGCAGCTGAGTGCATAGAGGCCTAGTAGAGTCCGCAGCTGAGTGCGTAGGGTGGAGTCAAGTTTGTAATCAGAGAAGAGATTAATAAATAAAGGTTTTGTTACCAATTCTATGTATCTATTTCGAGTTATTATATGTTTGATATCATTTGTAAATATATTGTTTCTTTACTATGCACACTTGTATGAATATTGGATATTGTTAAGTATAACTCAAAGCATACAATTAAGCTAAGTTAAACAACTAATATCAGATTACTAGTAAGGACTTCGGTAATAACAATATTATTACCTCAAATAGTGTTGCACAAAGGCAACACCTCAGGCTGTGAGGAACGGGTAAGTGCACGTAGTAACGTATGTGTAGAGTCAAACTGCGAACCACTTGAAACCATTAGGCATCTCTAGGGTGCGAAAACCTCGTTCTAGCACCCTCCCACACTACTTCGAGTGAGACCTCAGTCCACGCTCTATGGAGTGTTGTCAAAAGGGCTAGTAGTACTAGGATTTGTTTGGATACATCACCTCTGAACCTAGGTTAGGCCCCAAAAATCCAAAAAATGATTTTGTTGCCGAGACCAAGATCTGCATAAGGGATGTTCGATGTCATGTCACTGGAATCTGATAAAGAAAGAAATTCAATGGTAGTTGGACAAAAAGATTCACGAGTTCACGACTTAGGAAAACAATAATCCAGGAGTATCAAAGGAACATTCATTATAGCACTGCTTATATATGGAAATCCATGAAATTTTCTTTGCATCCTTCCCCTATAAGTTGTATGAGTCGATCGTGAAGCTATCAGACATTCGAGGAAGGTGTAGGATCGATAAACCAATTGTGTTGACTCGAGAACTAGTCTGCATACTAGAACCATCAGAAGGTAAGATCACATGCGCTGTGGACCATTGGCTCAATCGAATTATAGGGGTTTGAACATTGAATTCACGGTAGATTCTCCAGTCAACTACGATGATGTAGAATGACACTTCCTCAAAGGACTCGAGGTAAGTACATTAAATCTTTGAAAACTTGGATTACAATGTTATTATGTGAAAAGCAGGTTATGGAAATAAATTGTTTTTTGCGGCTACATGGAGTGGGAGGATCTATAGAAATGAAGGTAGGACAGACATAGAGAATAGCCCCTTGATTTTTCCTCAATGGGAAAGCGAGAAAGAGCTCTCAAAAGTTTCACCAAGAAGTGTGATTAGTCTGATAAGGTAGCGAATTCCATGCATAACACCTCCACGTACACCACCACCAGTCTCATTGTCTTCACCCACATCTCCTCCCACACAACCTCCACCACCACTATAGTTCAATATGGCAAGCGTGATAAAATTTCCAATGTTCAAAGGAGTAGGGAACGAAGATTTGGACGAATTTTGGTTCGTAGTAAAAGCAGTATGGGAAGCACAAGGAGTCATGAAATACAATATAAAAAAGGAAACATTGGGAAGTGCATTGTAGGATTGTGCACTGACATTGTATATTAAACATTCTAATTACCATCCAACCATAGGGATCATTGATATCTATGGTGTTTTGAACAGGGAATTTAGCAAGCCACAATTGTAGACATTGTTGATTATCAAGTTTAAGGAAATCACAATGCTTCCAAGAGAGACCCCCTAGGAGCTAGATCAAAGCTTGAAGAGTATGATTGACAAAGCCAACATGATCTTGATCGATGGAAAACACTGCACATGGTTTGTAGCAACACTAACGCTTCATCTAAGGACCACACTGTCGTAGAAAAAGTTATCCACCCAGGCCGAATATTTGGAGATTGTAAAGAGACAACATGAGATCCCAATATAAGATCCTAGCCTGGGAGTCAAACAAATTCAGACGAAACTAAAAAATTTGTGTTTGGAAACGTAGAGTTTGAAACAGGATAGGGCAACCCACTTAGAGGCACGTGAGGAGGTATGGTGCATAAACTGCAATGGACAGGGACATGACAAGGACCATTGTCTAGTCTTCATGAGCTACTTGGCAAGAGGAGGGTCGATGCCATTAAGACTAGAAGCACAAGAAGTACTGAGTGCGGTGCCAGCATTATGGTGCATGATTTGTTAGATAGGATGAAAACATGCTACGGATAATTGTAATCTATTACAGAATTATACGCAGACGTCCCAGTAGTTGTTCTGTCATTTTTACAGAACTGTAGGCCATGACGAAAACACCTGTAGAAGTTGTGAACAGATGATGGATTAGACTCCTACCTATAGATTTAAGACTGAAATGCGAGCCCTTGACCAAAATGTAGGAATGACATGCACTAGATTCTAGGGGCGCAAACGAGGTCGAAGCGGAATGGACCCAGGAAGGGGTCGTGGACAGCTGATTTGTTATAATTGTGGAGGGCCAGGGCATTATGCCCGTGATTGTATAAACCTAACGAGGGCATCATTTTTATATTGTACCTAGTTTTATCATGATATGGAGGATTTCCTTACACTAATAGCAATTTTGCATGATAAAGGAATACTCCATCCTCCACTGACTCATAACCTACAAATGATGAGGTCTTAGCCACGCGAAGAGGACCTGAATGTAAAAATCATGCTCTGAAGTCGTACCACAATAGGAGGTGACAAAGGTAAGCAGCCAGAAGAGAGTGCGTGGGTTCACAAGGCTCCAACAAAAGAAGGAGAGTTTGATTTGGAGCGTGTGAAGGAGACATTCATGGAAGCTAAGAAGAGCTTCATGGAGGCCTCCACCTCAGGTAGCAAGGATCAACTAGAACCATAGATGGATCCTTTAATGGTCACTATCTTTCTCGAGACATGCATGAAGCTGTTATGCAATAGGAAAGCAGTGAAAGGAATACAAGAACTCATCACTAGATGTGCTGGATCAGGGGAACTGCACGTAGTTCGGAAGCTCGGAAAGCACACATCATGAACATGAAGGGAAATGAGATTGACTGTGTAAATCAGGTAGTATGAAATGGATCAAGTAATTCTAGATCTAGGATTAGACGTGAATGTACTACCAAAACAAACATGGGAACGCATGGGCAGGCCCTTGTTGCAGTGGTCCCCTATTCAATTATGAATGGCGATCCAAAAGAAAAGCCTACCGATGGGAGGATTGTAGGGAATAACGGTAGACATAGAAGGTGTGAGTGTGCTTGCAAATTTCTAAGTGATAGACTGGGCCATTGACATGAATGGTGTGATAAATCTAAAGAAGCAAAAAATGATTTTTGAGAAAAAGTCACTATGCATAGTGGTACCTTTAGACCCTACAGAAGGATCATACTACATAGGGCAAGTGTGTGACAATGATAGGAATGATGATATAGACTATATCTACAAGATAACTGCTCGAGAACATGATTGGGTAAATCCTATAGCTGATGGCAGGATTTCATGGGAGCACGAAAGCTCCTTCACATCAGATTCATATGAGGAAATAGAACGATGGCAGAACCGGTTACATGAGGTGACCACACTCAACTGCAACATGATAGTAAGATCACTGCATTGCGTAAAAATAGAGGTAAGGGATTTGCCTATGTATGACGGGTTGATAGCGGTGGATGAATACCTGACCAAATTTGAAAGAGAGGTGCTAGAACAGTAGTGTTTTGATTCTCTGAAATGGGCACTACAAGCCACACTCTCAAGATGGTGGGGTGTGCATCAAAGAAACTTTGAGAACTAGCACAAATGCAGAACGATGATGCTTATATAGTTTAGAAAGCCTCAGCTATAGATGAAAGCTTGATATGATGGACAAAACAACCTATACACCCACCTCTCTAGATGGGTACAGGTGTATGGTATGAAACCTGCAAAAATACACACCATCCTCGTGATAGAAAATAGGAACAATAAGCAGGAGTGGGCACAATGAAGACACAAATGACAAATGATGATACAACCAAGCATGCTGAAGATTATATGTGGGGAATCCTTTCATAAGGTGTGTGAAGTGTTGAATGCAGTTGACCAGGTGAGACACACTGACGGGGACTTGCACGTACCAGTGGTTCTATGGGCTTATAGGACCATGTGCAAAAACTTGACCATGCAAGAAGTTCTGAGGCTGAAGTATGAACCAAGGGATGTAATCCCTATGGAGCATATGAAGCCTAGTCTACGCATAGCAACACCCATAGGTACGATAGTATGCAAAGCTTAGAACGAAGGAATCACACAACATCGAGAAATATAACACATAAGACTTGATGAAGAAATCTGATAGGGAAACCTTAAACTTCACAAACCTAAAAAAAATTGGGAACAGCTAAGGGAGAAAAGTGCTTTGATGGATGCGGGGGTCAAGAATCTGGAAGACGAAATAAAGGAAGCATTTCTCACTGAAAAATTGAGGATGTTAAGGCAAGGTGTGTATGATCATATTGACATGTTGGAGGACTATCGCCATGAATTCATTAGTTTGCTGCCTTGGCTTAGACTACATATTGGGAAATGTAGTGACTAGGGTAGTGCGTTGCAAGTAGTAAGGTGTGCGGTGTTGATCACAAAAATGGAAGGTGAGGATTTTCCATGAACCATGGTGTAGGATGGGATGGAGCCTTGTACAGGTGGTGCAACCACCTAATTAGTCTTAGTAAGAATAGTCTTAGCACTATGGGAAGTTGAAAGGCAGCAGGAGACTATAAACTATGATGCCTAGGAGCTGCATGATATGGTAGATGTGCATAGAAGTAGAGTGTCACAAGGTTTGAAACTATGCATGGAGGGTTGTGTTGCTATGTGGTTTGGCTAGGAAGTGACCATTGAGGTCATTATTCATGCTGGGATGTGCAATTTGAGGCCAAATGGAGTAGGAAGCGAGCATTTAAGACACAATGTATGGGTAAGATTTGGAAAGTGCACTGCCAAGAAAGCATTAATGGCCCAAAATTAAGGGGAATTGTCGAATTCAAATTCAAAAGGCATTATAAAACACAAAGGGTTGGCCAGCGAACAACACTTTGTCATTTGAAAGTTAAGTGTTTGAAAAAAGCACTGAGTATTGAGAGACGAGCGGTAAGTGAGCCCCTAAGTTCACGAGTGATAGAATACAACCTAGATACAATGATGGCCAATAAAGATGGTTGGGGAATCAAAGAGGTAACCACCGGTGAGGCCGCATAGACCCCAATGGTGGAGAATGTCCCAGAAGGTTTCAGGGTTGTGGCAAGAATCCCCAAATCACTGCCAACGCCAAGTCCCAATATAGATAAACAAGCAATGGCCCCTATATGCATGTCCTAGAGGAAGCCAGTACACAGTAAGATATCAATTGCAGAAAAGCGGAAAGTTTTCACGATCGACAAAGATGAGGAGGAAGAAGATTTGCAGACTCTTATCATCACAACACATGAAGAAGAAGATATGGAGGAAGACATTCAACCTATATGCTCTACAAGAAAATTTCCCATGTATGTCCCTCTGCGGAAAGGGAAAACCAAAGTGCCAAAGCACCTTGACGAAACCAAGAGCTCACTCCAAACCCTGCTCCTTTCAGATGGCATAGTGCTTGAAGGTGCAAACTTGGGCCACGTGCCAACCAAGAAGTTTGAAGACTGAGACCTCACTAACTATGAGAAGTTCCAGCACCTAGAGACCGTGAACCTAATGAAGCAGAAAACTACAGGGGTAATGATAATGTTAGAGCCACGAAAGTGGTTGGGTGGTGTGGAAAAAGTTAGGTTGCTGCACTTATTATGGATACCACATTTCCACTATGCACCCATCACCATTTTCATCATCAGGTAGCTGCTCTGCCTAGTGCATTATGGGTATCTATGGCTGAAGGAGATTATCTACATCACCACAGATCTAAGCCACTACATTTCTCGGCTCCCCTGCAAAGTAAAGGACTCCACGACCATAGTCAAAGGAAAGATCAGTGGTTTGGCTCTTGTAGAAGCCATGAAGGAAAACTACAAGTTGAAGAAGAAGAAGAGGGGCTACTCCATCTCAAGAATCAAGGGCAAAGGGGTACACATAGCAACCCAACTCCTGGCTGACAAATTTATGAGAAAGTTCTGCGCCGATGAGGTACTAGTGCCGGTGGTTGCACTGGCCAAGCAGTGTGTGGAAGGGGGTCTAGCTCGACTGGTCTGAATTCCTTTGCAAGGAATTTTTCCAAAACTGTCACAAAGCCTAGGAGCAAGGTAAAACCTTCCACTACGCGTGGTTGTTGTTATCCATCATGCTCATAGCGGGGGAACTACCAGGAGATAGTCAATTCTGCAACATTGACAGAGACTTACCAAAGGCTATGAAGGACGCTTCGCTCTGGGCCATAAAGGACACGAAATGGATACGCGAAACCAAAATCTTCTGGTTTCCAATGGATATGAGCATCTAGATGTGGATCAATCGGAGGTCGTGCCTATCACCTATAGTGTGTAGATTTTTCCAAAGTTTAAGTCCAAGATGCATAATGTTTACATCAGGGTGCGCAAGGATACAACAAAGTAGTGGACGAAGCTCCCATTTATAGCCACCAACGATGCCATCTTCACTACCTTGGAGACATGGCCTCCAGAATGGCGCTCCCTAGATCTGGAAAAACTGGAGAAGGTGATAGTACATAAGAAAAAGGATGATGCCAAGGTGTGCGTCACCCAATTGGTCAAAAAAATGTGATAGGAAATAGAAGTAGCTATGGAAAAGGTAGCATAGGAAGCAATATAGAAAGTCGTAGAATAGAAAAGGGCTATAGAGGCAACAGCAGCAGCACAGGCAGTACAGGCTGCAACCGCAAAGGCGGATGAGGGCCAAGCAACATCCTCGCAAGTGTAGGAGGTAGAGGAAACAGAAACAACATAATGGAACATAGACCCAGGGACCACATCCACATGGTTGAAGCAGCCACACATCATAGAATGAGCAAGACCAAGGAAGAAGTTCAAGGCCTCGATGTTGTCCATTGACCTGATCACCTTAAATAAAGGTGATCCCCATTACATTAGAGAGACGGTCTATGATGTCACAAGTGAAGTGTTTCAAGATTTTATGCAGGAGCACCAGACTGTGTTGGGGGCCCTTAGGGTGTAGCTGTAGGAGTTATAGGTGTTGCCCCCTTAGGTGGGTACCCTTTCTACCCCCCTCGCAATAGGATCCCTGGCATGAGAGTAGATGTTGTGTGCACGGATGGAAAACATGATAGTGTTAACAGAAGGGGCCCTAGTCATAGTGAATGTGACCGATAAGTTTTTGGTTAACATGTTGAAAGTCCTTGGCCTTAATTTGATTGCCCTTCTACAAGAAACATTTTATCAACTATAGGATGGGATAACGACAGAGCTTCGAACTAGGGAGAGCCACACAATCCAAGTTCTTAGTGAACAAAAGATAAACATGGAACAACTCACCTTCCAGCATGATAAATTGGTGTCACAAAATCAACACTTGGAGCAAATAGTAGATGACACTTGCCGATGCGTCCCAGAGCTAACCATCCCAATAGATCTACCAGTAGAGGTGCAGATCCACAAATTCACAACCAGAGTCTGCGAGGTCAGGGAATAAATGACAAAGTTTCAACTAGAGTTTAATCTTCATATTGCCGAGTTTCAGTTGAAGGTACAACCTTCCACTTCCCTGAAAGTTAAAAAATAGCTAGCTAGTGCTATCGAAACAAGGTTGGAAGAAATTTTGGGTGCAAAGCAAGACTGTACCAGCATGTTAAAACAAGCACTTGATGTCCTTCGGACTTTGGAGGAGGACGCCAACATCCAGAGTGTGGAGACAGAGGCACGAAAACTCCAGTAGCAATATGAAAATTTCTGAGGAACTGCATAGATAGACATCCTCACTCATTGGCTTGCGAGGATGCAGCAAGCTATGCACAAAAGGAGCAGGTGGATGTTATGCGTCACAAGGAGGTAGTTCTCAAAGTGCGCATTCAGCCATGGATTGATGAGGCCTTCATGATCATGGCACATATCGAAGGAAAGCTCGTGCACATACAGGGGATGCACAAACAGAAGCAAGGAAACATGTCAGACACAGACGTCTCAGAAGAACAGATGCAACAGGTTCAACAAGCAGTAACTTAGTGCATTGTAGACATCATTAACATTTGAGAATAGTTGGAGGGACTTGCACTAAGATCGTCGTACTGACAGAGTGACTCAACGGTGAGTCACGATGTTTATGTTGGGGGCTTGTTGGGCATGGAATCCCCCACGACATGTTTTGGGGCTCAAAGCCCAAGTTTTGATTTGATGTTGTTGTAAAGCTCCGTGAATTATAGGTGTGAAATGTATGTTAGAATCATAGGGTTGTTCTCCCTAGTATTGAATGTATAGGCCTACCCATTGTTTGCAGACCATGGGATTGTATAAATACAATGAGGCTCTAAGTTGTAAAGAGAGATCCATTCTAATAAAGAATGGGCATGAAAGGTACTAGAGATTAAGTCAAAATATAAAGTGTGTCCTTTGTCGTAGTGTAGGAAAAGGCTCTGCAACTGAGTGCGTGGAGGCCTATTAGAGTCCGCAGTAGAGTGCACGGACCCATGCAGCTGAGTGTGTAAGGTGGAGTCAAATCTATAATCAAAAAAGAGATTAATAAAGAAAGGTTTTGTTACCAATTTTGTGTATCTTTTCTGAGTTAATATATGTTGGATATCATTTGTGAATATATTGTTTCTTTACTACATGCACTTGTATGAATTGTGAATATTGTTAAGTATAACTGAAAGCATACAAATAAGCTAGCTTAAACAACTAATATCAGACTACTAGTAAGGACTTGGGTAATAACATTGTCTGTCTCCCAAGTAGGGCTACGCAAAGGCAACACTTCAGGCTGTGAGGAACAGGTGAGTGCGCGTAGCGATGTACACGTAGGCTCGAACCGCAGACCACTTGAAACCATCATACATCTCCACAGTGCGGAAACCTGGTTCTAGTCCCCTTCCATACTAATTTGGGTGAGACTTTAGTCCATGCTTCATGAACTGTTGCTGAAAGGGCCTATTCTACTAGGATTTATTTTGCTAAATCACCTCTGAACTTGGGTCAAGCCCCAACAAGCCAACAAATATAATCAACGAAAGATATTTTATGTTCAATAATTATTAATAAAAATATAATAATTTATACGACTATTATAACACCAGTATATTGATAAAAATACATCTATAGTCATCACATTCATCATAATATTATAGTATTATAATAAATAATAATAATTATTTTTAGTGTAATTAAATTAGCAATTACACCAAATGTTGCGAAGGAAATGTTGTAAGGAATAAATTTGAGAAGAGTTGTGCCATATTAAACATTATTGAAAATAAAAATTAGTAAACAAAATGTCATTCTGAGATTGAAGATAAAAAGGAATCAACAACATTATGCCAAATCGATACATTCTTGACATATTCTATAACATTTCCAACATAAATTGTTTGTTAATATTCAAAGATGGTGTTTCAAGTTCCAATAGAAAATATTTGATAGATTTTGAAAAAATACAAGTAGTGGATGACATGAGATAAGTAAAATAAAATAGTACATAATATGATGGATATCTTTCCAAATTCTAGCATTTTATTAATAGGAAAACCTGATTTTTAGTTATGACCATGCCACTAATGAAAAGTAAGACTATTTATAACTAACTAATTATTATTTTCTATTAATAACCTTTTCACAATCTATCTTCCTCCCAATGATTTTAATAACATTATTATAATTCATTTCTTCTTTTTACTGCTATCCCTAACACATGATACAAATAATAAGGGATATTTTCCACAAATTGGACAATGATTCACCATAAATATGTAACATATTATTGTAAATTATAACAGTGCAACCATTTTCATTTATTCAAATGTTTTTTTGGGTGTGATGTTCCCACCATGGGGATTTTGTTTCAACCATTGTTCTATTTTATTCAATGAAATTTATTCCATTGTCCTTTTCCCAATAACAACTTGTTTCTAATGCAACCACTATAGCTAGTTATCCAGTCCTACCCAATCCAACCTATCTACTAAATATATACAAACTAAGCTCACATGAAACTAAGAGAGAATCCATACAATTGGAATGTTACATGACTATATTTCAAGATTTCTTACTTTTTTTAAACATCCCTTTCAATATTAGTAATTTGATGTTGTTCATTTTCATTATGACTTACTACTTGCAAACACTTAGGGTGCAACTCGTAACCACAATGAGAACATTGATAAGCCCACAAATGCTAGGCTAAAAATTCTAGACCTGTAATTATCGAGGAACTCCAAACAAACTTCTGATGGCTGAAGGGGAACAACAAACCAATCATTGGGAAAAATAACTAGTTCCCTCTCGAAGCACTTTGCATGAGGGCGTTCATCAATATGGTCTTCCTACCCATATCCCTTAAGAGTCTCAATAAATTCCTAGTCCCTGTCAGCATCAATGTACACAAATGTTATTTCCTTTCCATCCCTCTTGAGTTCATCATATGTCGCTGAAATCACATATATGGCATGATATAGACAAACAATCAGGAAGTAAGGGTCCATGGGAAGGCATGTTAGTTTCCCATCCAAAACACTAGATTCTACGCAAGATTTCATTGTAGTTAGCATACGTAAGTCCATATTATTTAATGGAAAATTTGGTTTTCCTTCAATGGAATTGTTATTTCTTAGCTCTTGTGCCATTGAACCAATCTTCCCATTACTCTCCACACTCCTGTGTCTCTATAAATATATGGAGTAGTTTGTTTTCCTTATTTTTCCAACCTTAAAAAATTTTAAAGAACCAATTTCTCCTCCTTATTGTCTTCACAGTCTTGTATATATTGTTTTCTTTCCTCTGTTTGTCAAGGCTTCATATTATTTAAACCCCTTTTGAGCTACAAGGGACCCATAGTATGCATGTTTAATCATTCCATAGGAATAATCATGCAAGTCCCTGGATTCGGTAGCAAGGAGGAGCAAGATGCATAAGCACAGATGGAATTGGTTTCCCACAAGTGACCAACTATTGGTTGTGGGCCTCTGGATGAATGTATTCTTCCCTCACTTTCCAACTAACACAATGTACTTATATGGCCAAATGCTAAAAATTTAGGTAATCCCTCTACCTCATTGTCATTGACTCTAAACACTCACTCAAATCTTTGATTCCCCCTTAAAAATTATTCTTATACTTTGGCATTCCTGTTAAATAAAATTAACCCATTACACTTTTTTTGGGGACCCGTAGACTCACTTGGTATCATGTTTCTTTTAAATTCATAATAGATTTTAAATTTATAGAGTAAATTCCTTCAAAAGATAAAGATGATTTTAAGTTTATTTATATGTTAGGAGGATAATATCATAAATTTAACTATTGAAAAATCTATAACATGACTAATCATCAATTTTTTAATCAACTTAAAGGATTGAAGCTTGTGCATTATAGCAAAGTGTAATATTAAAAAAATCATACTTCGTTATAGGTAGAAAAGAAGCAAAATCAAATCTCCACGAGTAACAAGAGATATACCCAAAGAAACAATAACATCAACATAATGCAAAATATATTTCTTACAGTAGAGCTATAAAACATGTAATACGTTTATGTTTTCTAGATAGTATTTGTAGCATGAAAAACTCTAACTAAAAGTCCTTGCACCATGAAATACATGTCAGTAGTCTCACCTTCCAATGGAATTTTTCTATAATTTCATGAAGAAGAAAAGAACTGTGAATGCCTACTCACTCCACGATTTTTGTTTTGGAAAACTTACATCATAACATGGTTTCCATGAAGTTTTACCCTATGATGGGTATTAAAATTGTAGCAAAATCACCATGTTAAAATACCCTGTCTACTCAAAAGCTAATCAAAGGAAGAAGGCACTACTCTTTCAAAGTCCCCACCCAATCCTTAAGTGGCAAGTAACAGACCCCAGAAACTATATTTGGAAACCAAATATACATAATTACCAAAATCTTTGGAGCCTCCATCTAGGAAAGACAAATAAACAACAACTGTGTCTTTGTAAGCATGAGCTTCAAAGTTCAAAACCCAATTTTTTTATTTTGACGTAGCAAAGCTTAGGACTTAAACATAAGCATAGATTATCATGTACATTGTTCCTCGCCATCTAACAAAGTGCCAATTTCATAGTTGGTCTTTAAGTTTTCATTAGAATGGGTTGATCTTTCCTACACTATGTGCCAATTTGATCGTTGATTTTTAAATTTTTGTTGCAATATGTCAAGTTGTCTTGGGATAATATTTTAAAAGCGCTATACTTTTACATTAAAAATGGAAATTAATCTTTGGTATAATGAATCTTCTAGCTAGATGTTCATTTTTAATGTTTTTTATGTAATATTTGTTTTGCATAATGCCATGGTTGAAATATGTTCAAAACATTAGGTTCTTTATAGTCATGATCTTGGGCTTTATTTCCATGGTTGAAAAGTTCTCAAAATTTTAAGCTTTTTCTAAATCGTGATATTTTATGTTTAATGCTATAGTTGAAAACAATTATAAGTATTTGTTCTTTAACAATATGGCTAAAATGGTTGGAATTTTAAGGTATTTCAGAGACACAATATATTATCTTTAATGCCATGCATGAAAATTGTTGATATTTTAAGGTTTTTCAAAGTGATAATAATTTGTCTTTAATGCCCTTATTAAAAAATGTTGAAATATAAACTTGGAAAAAAAAAAGTTATTCCAGTATCAACACTTTTCATTTCCACTATCTTTTTTGTACAAAAATAATTGATTTGCACTCCCATTTTTAAAAAATGTTGAAAAATTACCTTAAAAGAGAAAACGTTGATACAACATTAACAATTTATTTTTTTGGCTTTTTCTTCTTTTCTCGGGTTTTTCTTACTAGAGTTTTGGTTTTGCGTTTAAAGTTCTCTTTTGATAGTTTACTTTGTTACATGTCAACTCCATATTTACCATAGATGAAATTACACATCACCCTCATATTGGGTTGTAGAATGCACCTCTCCGGTAAATTGAGTTTCATAGTTTCATCATTTTCTTTCTTGTTTGTCCATAGTCTAGTTTGTTTCTAGCTATTAGGAGTTCTAGTCATGTTCAAGTCTATGTGGTTTGTTGTTTTATTTTGTGTTTTCATGTAGTAAACTTGGAAACCAAGAAAGGTGTTCATTTCTAGGGAAACTCATGAGGAAGGAACCACCTAGATATTTCTAAAATATGTATTTGCATTTTGTCATGCAAACTATTTAGGAAATGTAAAAAATGAAGTAAACATATAAATATTGTTTTGTTGTTTCCATAAAAAACTATTTGTAATGAAGTTAATAAGAAGATCCATTTCTTATAAAGGAAGATCTTTTCCTAATAATAGAATCATAACATTCTTTTTGAGATCTTGTTGTTTACATTTCATTGTTGCATTTCTTATAAAGGAAGACCTCTTCCTCATAATAGAATCATGGTATTCTTCTATAGATATTGTTGTTTATGTCTCTATTGTTTCATTGTGTCATAAATTATTAATAATTCTCAAATATGCATGTAGATCAATTGGTATCAAAGCAGATAATATCAGCACATTTCTACTCAATATCAAGGAGTGCATGGCAATCCATCAATTTATTCAAATATTATTTTCATAGGCTCATGGTTCAATAGTCCAAACCCTTACCTATTCAATTCCCTTCCCAATGTACCTTCCTTAATGTGATTTGAGCCATCTCATCACCAAGAAGTACATTTCAATCCATTTGGGTGGATGGAAATCATATTGCCTCTTAAAGAAGCCACATTTGATGACTCACTAATCTACAATTTGGCTATGGCTCTCCATGAGATAATAAATCTAAAACAATAGAGACACCCTCCATGACACATGTAGTTGGATACACACTTTAAATTACCCAAAAGTTCTAGTCAAATGAATGGAGAGCTTATTGATTCTTGGACTTGTAGTATTTCCACCTGTTTCAAAACATGTCGTGAGATCCCATAGGACATGAAGCTTCAAATCACCAACCTACAATTTAAATTCACAGAACAGACATGGTGGGATAAACAGTTAGATAATATATTCTTGGTTCTTGAGCTCAAAGAGATTGAAATGGCGATTTATGCTCACATCACTACTTGGTATGACTTCTATTAGAAATTAAGATCATGCTTCTATCCCCTCATATATATCCATAATATCCTTGCAAAGTAGTTATAGTTTCACCAATTACTAAACCAACCAGTACATGCCTACATTAAGGTCTTTTGCAAGTTTCACATCCAAATGTGTATCTATGATGTGGAAGAGGTACTTATTGTGAAATCTAATTTTGGTTTGTTTATGGTTTTTCATGGAGAAGTTGAATTTTTGGATAGTCCTTCCCTGGAAAAGGTCTTCCTTTGACCCTTCGCTGTGGAAGATAAATTGGTTCCTCGAATTCGACCTCCTCAACCCAAATATTGTCTTCTCGTGATAATCCTTCTCATGATAGTCCTTCTAATGTGACCCCTGCCTCATCATCCACACCTCACAATACCTCCTATTTTACCTTCCATAAGATCAATTTCCATAATTCTATCGATTGCTAAGATCTTAAAACTATGCACACTAACAAAAATACTTTTACGAAGCTAAAGAAACTAGTTTCCCCTATCCATATTGCAGTTGTTTCTCTTGAAAATCCTTCTGAATGATATCCCTTTATTATTCTCTTAATTTTTAACGATGTCAACACCTCTATTGCACTATTTACCCATAATTTTAAGATAAAACATGAATTGGCTACCCTTACCCTTGAAAATGGGACTCAAAAGAATCTTGTGGCCTAGTACTTGTTTCAATGTCTTATCCTTCTAACCACTCCACACTCGACCCCATATCAACTTGGTTGGGTACAAAAGGAAATACTTTATCTTACTGTCTCCTGGAATTTCATAATGAGCTTTGTTATTGTCTCCTTTCAAGATATTGTAGCATGTGATGTGGCATGTGATGTGGTTGTTGGTGTATCATTATGTATGTTATGACATGAGGGAAAATTAGGGTACCCATAAATAAATATTTTAATTTTTTTGTTAATACTTCAATTTCTATTGTGTTGGAGTTAGTTTAAGAATTATGAGCTAAGCATTAGAGTACTTTTGCACACATTTTATGCCAATCCCCTTCATCACTGCAGAAGTGTAGCTTATGCATTTCCCATTGGTGGCTCAAGTGAGTCTTCATCTATTTTACAGGCAATATAAAAAGGTACGATATTTAGTGGTTTTTTGCTACCTGTATTTCATGCTTTAATCCAAGTTGGATTATTTGTTGTGCCAACAAATGGTTCTATTAGATTTTGAGTTATTAATGAAGCCGTTGTGGAGTCCCACTAAGGATGAAATAAGATAGTGGATTAAAGAAAAGAAATGGGAATTTACTATTAGCGAGATTTTACATCGACAGATTACTGTTGATTAATGGCTACAATGGTTGCTTTTATGAAATTCTACAAATTTTTCCTTGTTGAGTTTCTAGAATTGTTAGTAGAGTAGATATAGAAATTCAATGATCAAAACTGAAAATGGTGACTTATGGAGCCAAAGTGGTGGACTGTTGAGATGGTCCAGTAGTTAACGGTTGTAGATAACAAAATTTTCCGTGCAAATGACTATTGGCTTGAGAGTGTTTTAGGAGGATATATTACAAAATTTGTGATTGATTCCATCATTTCTTATAGTGTTGATGCAATAATTTTTTTGAATGGACCACATGGGAGGTAGATTATATCATTTCCCACTTCCATTAACTTGTTCCTATGTGATAAGGGAGTTTTGAAGATGGTATCTGATAACATGAGTGCCTAAACGCCTAGTGCATTAAGGGATAGCTAGAGGACAACCAGGGAATAACCTGAGTGAATAGGGCCTAGGCTATAGCAATATACAAATGAGGAGCATGAAGGAAATGTTGAAAATTTGAAATAGGTTATTAAAGGGTATGACACAAAAACTGAGGAAGTAATGCATGGTAAAAAATTATGACAAGGTTTGAGAATAGAGTCTTAAGTAGTGGAAGAAGGTTATGAGGTAGAAGTGAAAGATAAGATATATATGCATTTCCACCAGTAGTTGATTGAATTCTAGTGAAGGTGATGAAGAGAGGAAATCAGAGAAGAAAGAGTGGTGGATACTTGAGAAGCTATTAGAGATGTAAATTTTCATACTTCCCATAGAAGAGTAGGGTGGAGGAATTTTACAACACAACTTGAGAGTAGTAGAACCTATGAATCCCAATGATCCTACTTAAAATACACCCTCTGTCAAACTCATGAACTCACATTCATCAATTAATCAATTGGTAAGTTCCCCAAATAGTGTTTACAATACTTTAGTTACTAAGGAAAGTTGAGATAGTTAGACTAGTAGTAGGAGTGAGTCTATCCAGTTGAAGAAAAGATGACTGAAGAGTTATTGATTGAAGAAAATTGCACGTAGTGCACTATAATAGATAATGAATATACATATAAATCTGTTATCTAGAATAAGTACATAGAAGAAAATGGAAGGTACTTCAAAGATTCCCGTGTTTCTTGGTTTTGGGACTGAGGATCGCGAGCAACACTTGTTTGTATGTGAGGTAGTATGGATGAAAATAATTTTCAAGATGAACCCACCAAGATTATATAGTTGTAGATTGCTTTCATATATCAAGCATTAACATGGTATATCAAGTACAAGAGTAATTCTTCAACTCCATAACTATGAACCTTAGAAAAAATCAAGCAAGTGATGCTAAACAAATTCCATAGGACCAAGTCTTCATCACAGTGCATCATAGGGTTGGAGAAGATCCATTAGGGAAAAAACAAGATTTTTTGGGATTATGATCAAATATTAAAAGTAGTTATAGGTAGCTTGAAATTTGAGATCTCAAATTAGTAGTGGTTGGATAAATTAATGAATATTAAAGTGTCCTTTGTCAACCTAGTCTGTAGAAATTGTGAATTTTGAATACAGGGAGTGCAAGTAAAGGGTCTAAACCTAAAACTAGTAACCTATGTCTAGAAACTACTCTACATGCTTCACAATATAGACATCTATTACTGGAAATCAAAACTAAAAAAGGCTAACCTAAGAACGTGCACAACATGAAATAAAATTAGGTACACATTGTTTACCCTCTCTTTTGATTCCCCAACCACACTCATGAAGAAACCTTCCACTTTATTAGCTCAACGCTCATGCTCATGCTCAATACTTAGAAAGGGGTTGAATACAAATTTAAGGAGTTATGGTAAAATATAATCTTCTTTGAAAGAGGACAAATATCTCAAGTTTTCAATGGACTTGCTATCTTATCTATCTGGTAGAGGACTATTCAAAGGCTCTATAAATGCCACATATTAGAAGGGTGTGGTTCTCACAGGAGCACAACAAGGAATATTTATGAATGAATGGATGTGTAGTAGAAAAATGTTGTAGGGGCTCTACACCTTTGTACTCAAAGGAATTGTCCTTGTAAAATTATGTATCTACTAGGGTTTTCTCTTGGGTTGCATACACACATTCATATTCACACTCATAAACATCCAATAATATTAAAAATATTTTTTTGGGTTAACCTCATAGTTGATGTAAGATAAAATGTTTAAGAAAGATATCTTGATACTATATTTTTGTTTGAAAAATAATTTTGTATTTAATATATATATCTCATGATTGGTCAATTCCCTAAGAGAATAGGGATGTCAACAATGTAAAGTAAAATTAGTCTCAATTTCGCAAACCGCTCTTACTCATGTGCATCCAAAAAATATCCAATAGAAATTCAACCACCAAAATCCTATGGACCTAGCTATCCAGTGAATGAGATAATAAGATGCAGGTTTCCAACGATGCAGAGATACAATAACCAAAATGAAAATCACTCCAATAAAGAATTAAATCACACCACTAACTAACATTCACACCATTACAAGAAATCAATGGTTCAACGATCCATTACATATTCAAGGGATATATCATGGCTCGCTATGTTGCAAGCCAACTATTATAAATTTCCAATACTTCAACAACCCATCCAGCATTCATATCAACAACAATCCTTTGATGCTTCAAAAACCCATCAAACAACTGAATCGTATATCAAAAAAGAGGTTTGTTCGAGCTTCGCTTCAACCTTATATCATTTCATTATAAACTATATGAAAAATATCAGAGCTCTATATATGTATTAAGTCTTATTATATATTTATATCAGGCATCGAATAAATGGGTTAATACACACTATTGAAAGGTAAAATAAATGATCCATAGGTATATTTACGAAGACATGATTTATGTAATGCTATAAAATGGTTCTCAAATACATTGTCAATATCTGTATAGTTAACTCTATACACATTCCTTAAAATACCATGTTAAATCCAAGACAGGAATATGGAAAGTATGGCATATGGGAAAGTGTTAGAATGTTCTCTTTCCTTTGTGTTAAACCTTAACTGGTAATATTTTCAAGTGATTACAATTTCAAATAGAGATTCCTAACATTTTAAATAAATTCAATCACACTGAATTATATCTCGTATCAAAAAATAAATAGCATATAGAGATATGTAGGGTTCTTGCCACACTACAAACACTTAAATATATTAGAAGCAATATGTCTCGTTATACAATATAGAATCACAAGAAATAACTTAAATAAAATGAAAAGCCACTTAGCTCTTGCAAATTTAGGACCGATGGGTCCTTGGAAATCTAGGTAGGAAAGATACTAACTTACAAAAGTGTTAGCGTAGTTGCACTAAAGATCAAAATAAGACTTTCATTCAAAAAAAAGTCATCAGAGTTAGAATGCTCACATCGAATCCATAACATAGCCGGAGAGTATTGGAAAAAGGAATAATATAGATCTTGTTTCAAAGACTCAATATTACAAAAACATATCTCCTATATCCTAACTCCAATACAAGCTTTGATATATAGATTATAAGAATAACCAAAACCATGGATAAGATCAAATCCTCTGATGTCGTGGATGCGACGGAAAAATAACTAGATTGTTTACTCAGAATGATTAACCATGAATAAATTTTAACCAATATCTAGATCGAGGGGTCTAATATCACAACTAATTGATAAATTATTAATCCCAATCTACATGAACAGATCATTTTACTTGGCAACGCCGACACAATTGACCTGTTCCTCATGAGCGGGAAGGTTAGAAACCAATTAATACTCTAATGCTCGGCTAGCAACCAATCCATTTTTTCATATGACCAAAGTCAAAAGTGTTGATATAACTGTGGGATTTTATATGCTACAATAATACAAGGCTAATATTTTCTCTTTAGAAAAGATATCCTCTAAACTTCCTATTACCATTATTAAGAACTTAGGAAGTAAAAACTTAAAGAACTCAATTTCCCTTGAGTATTTAGAAAAAGGGCAAGGTCTAATGTTATGAGTATGAATAGTATTAGGGTTATCCTCTAAACTTCCTATTACCATTATTAAGAACTTAGGAAGTAAAAACTTAAAGAACTCAATTTCCCTTGAGTATTTAGAAAAAGGGCAAGGTCTAATGTTATGAGTATGAATAGTATTAGGGTTGGATTGAGGTACTATGATAGGGTATATGTAGAAAAATAGTAGTTTTTCAACCAACAAAATAGGAGAAGAAAAGTGTTTAGCTACCCCTAGGCTGAAGGTTTTGTTAAAATTGGTTAAACTGTAGAAGAAGGTCCTGCTTTTCAAGAGATTCAAGCTTCCTTGACTAAGATGTCGAGCCCAGAATCTGTAGTGCTACTTCCTTTCTTTTTTAACTATCCCAATGTAAACATTTCCCTCATATGCTTAGTTACTTTCTTATTATCTTCTTGTAGCTCCTTAATCTTCTCCTATAATATCTTAGTTTTTATCTTCTTGTAGCTCCTTAATCTCCTCTTATAATATCTTAGTTTTCTTCTTAATTGCTTATTCTTACTTTATATACGCATATTTAGAAATTAATTCCATTACTTCGTATTTTAACCTTCTAATCTTCTGGCTTTTCTTCTTTAGGTTCATCTCTATCACATTTCTAATGTTATATTTTGTTGATGAGTCTTTAAGTTCATTCTAAGAAGGGTTACGATGTCTTGGAATTGGAGCTCTAAGAAGTGCTACGAAGTCTTGGAATTGGAGCTCTAAGAGCTTTGTTGTTATCTTCTTGTTCACCTCCCAAGGAAAATTAAAATTTTCTTGGTCCTCCAAATGGTATGATTGGCCCACCAATGCTGGTATGATTGGTCCACCAATGATGTTATATCTTGCTGCATTTGTCTATAATGCGACTTTTTGAAAGGCTTTACCGTGGGTTTTTCTGGTCAAAATCCGGTAGCAATTTATTGGAATGGCAAGTTTGATAGCTAGTTTTTGGACAATCAAAGTGTCCCAGGGGTTTTTCAGGGTGCTTTTCAGGGTGCTGAATGCAAATATGCAGTTAAAAAACTATTTTAAGTGCAACAAATCAAGATTTAACCTCAATTTCTTCCGACGGATTCCGTCACCGGAATCTCCAAAAAGTAGCATTATAGACAACTCCTATCTTGCTAGTTTAACCAACAATTTGTTCAGATAGTCTTAGCCCTATAATTTTTTATTACTAACAAATTTGAAGAGTTCATTGATATGACTACTGTCCTCTCAATCCATGTCCAAAGAGATTGGACATTATCTAGTTTCTAGCTAGAGGATTTCTTTCTCCTTTAAACATTGTTTTTATGAATTCTTCTTGGTGTCATGTGACCCTTAGACCAGGAAGAGGATGATCAGAGGTGGATTATTTGGATATTCTTCCATGGCTTTGTTTTCCTTCTTTTCCTTACATGGGGAGTAATAATTTTAGCTTTCGAGGAACCAGAGTTTTTATCATAAAGATTTTGTCCATTATTATCAATTGTGACCGTAGTTTGTTCCTCTGTTTCTTCCCTAAGTACAAAGTTAACAAACCTGTTTAATTCGATGAAGGTATCCCAAGTCATCTATCTCTTATGAAATTAAGATTATATAAATAATTTGATGGACCTTTGGTGATTCAGGCTGCCCTTAGGTTTTTTTGTTACATTTGACCATCATTGACATATTTACCAAAATCTACCAAAGATAATAAGGGAAATTTATCAAATTACCAAAGTTGAAGTGCAACAAAATTCTTACATATATTGGAAAGTGAATGTGAACCTATCCCCACAAGATATCAATATTTGTGAGACCACCAAAAATGCATGTCATTCGTCCTTTACCTAGGTTCATGCAAAATCATTCACCCAATTTACATTGTGGTATTTGTGCCTGAGGAACTGATTATACAGTTTTGGTTCAAGTGGTAGCTTCGTCCACCACCTATCCCCAGTCATGGGAAGTTTTTTGGGTTTGGCTACAAATTCTTCCATGATTTGGATATTTTATTTACCCACTTTCACCATCTGTTTAGCAAAACCCTGTGTGAACTATGATGCGAATTTGTCATCAAATACCTAAAATTTGTCAAAGAAGTTAGGCCAATCTATTGCTTTATTTAATTTCAAGCTCGAATGGTATTTGGGAATAGCTTTGAGGGCCCATTTAGAGCTTGTCTCATGGCAATCAATTACCATATTTAATGAAATCATTTATTAAAAAAATCTACCCTTCCTTCAATTGAAAATACCAGCCCAAAAATACACGAGTCGAGAGTGGACTAGGGAATTGGTCAAATGAAAATGAGGGTCAAATTTATAGGGGTATGATAGGTCTAACTAAAGGAGGGTTCTCTGACTCATTCTGTATTCTCTTATTTCAACAAATTTTGTTGAAGGCCTTAGCACAACTATTCTATGACAGTATTCATTGGTAAATAATGTATAGTATAATAGAATAGATAGAAATACATAGTATTACAAAAACTTAGCGTCAAAAAAGGGAAATAATTCTTTTAATTGCACTAGCTCATCATAAGGACATATGGCCACCTTAAATAATACAAAACATTCACTGAACGATGATATGATTAATTTATGATTATTTTGTGGGAGGGTGAGGGTGGGATATGAATGTAAGGCAGAGATCATGATTAATAAATGAGGTGTAGGGGAAATAATAGAAAGGCTTTAGGATCATATGGTTAGATGTTATAACATTAGGATTAAAAATGAGTGATAAAGATAGGATTAAAAGGTACTCAAAGAAATATTTTTTTAATAGTAATATCTATCATTTTTGATAGACCAATAGAAATTCTAAATGTATTTTAGCTAAAAAAGTGTTACCTTTGAAAATATTAACTCACATTACACATGTATTAAGATGTTTGAGAATTTTTTGTTGTGTAGATTTTATATTACAAGTGCTTTCAAAAGTTGAATTAAGAAAAGTATTTCTATAGAAATCACATAAAAGAAATTTTTGGCCTACCTGTTTCGAACCAACAAGTCTAGTTTATCATCACAAAGAGATGAAGAGTCATACTATGAAAAAGGCTCAAATAGAAAGCAATATAGAGAACATAATTTCAATTAACCACTAAATTTGAATAATAATTTTCAATTTATGATATTCATTTATTAATATATTAAAAAAAGTATTATTAAGTAAAGACTATATTAAATGTGTAGTTTTTGAAAAATAATATTTAAATTAATTTATTAAAATAAAATATTATTAAATGAATTCTATTACAAGGAAATAATCCAAAAAAAAATTAACATGAATTAAAAAAACAATGTCAAACTCCAAAAGACTAGGGATGTCAAAAAGTATAAAAAAGAGTTAAGGCTCATTTAATAAATATAAATATTTAATGGAATAAAATAAGCTAAAATAATATATATATATATATATATATATATAAATTCTATTCAAAGTAATTCAAAGTAATCAGTAAAGAAAACAAGGTCAACAATAAAATACAGGGTTGAGGCACATTAAATACTTAAAAGGACCTAAGAACAAAGAGAATGATAAAATAATTAATATAACATGAAGGAAGAGAATGATAAAATACTTAATAAAACATGAAGGATCAAGAATATAAACTCTAATGGATAATAAACTGACAATAAATACTATAAAAGGAAACCAATACATACATAGATCAATCAACAAACAAAATAAATCCTAGAAAGGAACCTAAAAAATTAGGAGGACATGACAAGGACCAAACTTCTACTAATAATCTAAACCATCGTCTCTATTCAAATTCTTGGCTCTTTTTTCAATTTCTAGGGCCTGCCTCAATTGACAGTGATGGAAATGGCTAACCCCAGCAGTGCATTGGGCCTACTTAATGCATATGGGATGCTTATGTTTATCTTCATGCTATTTCAAAGTAGAGGAGAGTGTCCTGCCATGCTTGATGTTAGCGACATGGTCACAAATGGTTGGATTAATCGAGCAACAAGTCTCACCAATGAATGGAGTTGTACAAGAGCATGGGCTAACATAAACACCCTTCATATTCTTGGGGTTCACTGGGTCTTTTATAGATCTAAGGGAGCTTCTAATGGTATTTAAAAGATTGTTTGAACTATACTTAGGCTACTCACTTTTAGTGTTCCAGTACCTGTAAAGGTATTAGAATGTTATAGGATGCAAACATCTACCAATTTTATTTAAAAGGTGCCAAACTATGTTGTTTGATCACTTGGCCTACTTAGACATGTTGTTTGTCTCCTATATTCATCTTCAAAATTAGTGGAATAATGGAAAGCTCAAAAAAGGAAAATGATAAAACTGCTCATGGCTGACTTAATTTTAAAAAAAAAGTTATTATTGTTGGTGGAAAATTTTTACAGTGTTGACCCACAAGATTCAACTAGGTTGTGCCAACAAACCAGCTCACCATAGTCTATCATAATCCAAATGTTTTCCATCCTTCCAACAAAGGAATGTCTCACCTGAGGTCTGTCGAAACAATTAAATAACCTGTTGGGGTTTAGATGGAAGCATGTTTCATAAGTTAAAACATACATTGAACTCATACTCTCCCAAAGAAAGTGTTTTCATACTCTCCCAAAGAAAGTGTTTGTAATAATAAATATAAAAAGACAACAATAAACATATTTTTTTAGTTTTTATTTGGAGAAGCTAGACAAATAAACATGAGTTACATAAACACATGCATATGGAACCCCACAAAAAATTCCTTTTCATTATAGCCCAAAAATTACAACCATTACATAAAAAGTATGCAAATACATTCCTAGATCTTTTAAAGAGTTTGGATGAATCCTTGTTTCTAGACCACTTACGTCAAAATACAGTAAGACACAGAAAATTGAGTCTTCATTCTGACAGTATAATGGACAGTATAATGGCCCTTGTTTGGTAATATTTCTCCGTCTGAAACTCAATATTTGTGGGTGTATATATATTCCCTCTCAATTCTTATTTACACTTGCCTAATTTGGTCCAACTTAGCCAACTTGACGAGATCTAACTGCTTGGTCCAATTTTCGTTCGATTCCTTCATACTTAAAATTTCGATCTGTGGTTTCTATTTTCATTTTTTGTTTTCATTTTTCAACTTGTTTGTCCATTTTTTTCTTTGGCTTCTTATCTCCATGGCTCCTTTTTGGCAAAGTTGATTAAAATTACATACAAAAACGAAGCTTACAATAGGCCCGACCACAATCTAGTGACTCAAGCTTGAGTGAATCCTTTGTTTGCAAACTTGTTCCTTCTTGTGGTTGTATCACTCATGGAAATACACTATGTCCCTATACTAGTGCTTCTCATTTAAATGATTCTTCTGGTTGTGTAGCTGATGCTAATACACTTTGTCCCTGTATTGGTGATGCTAATACACTTTGTCCCTTCCAACTTGATCAAAAATATTTTGTTGTTGTGCTAAATTAACTGCAGCTAAAGCTTGCTCCATCACATTCTTATTCTGATCGCAACGTGTATAATGGCTAGTTATGTTTGGAAATTAGTCCTGGGCAATCCCGTACTTGACATAATATCTCTTGTGAATCTCACGTGAATTGCTAAACCGTATCATGGAGAGTGGATCATTCATGAATGATTTGATTGATTTTTTTGTTGAACTGCTTTGTACGGTGAATAGTAGAATTGCATAGTTCAACAATGGTATGGAACAAATCCTTATTTGTATATACAGGTAGTCTCAAGATAGCCTAACTTAAAAAAGATAATAATTAATGGAAACATGTCTAATATTTATTTTTTGTTTCATATATAAATCATGTTGGTTGAATCTCATCATGTAACTATCTTGAGAACTTTCATGTAATGAAATATTTTGATTTTATAGTAAGCAACATTGATCCATTTTAACTATGGATCTAATAAGAAACCATCAAAGAGAGATAAATCTCTGAATGTGAACCATTTTCTTTCTACAAAACTTACACAAAGGTTTGCACTTGAAGATATTTGATTCCTTCATGGCCCTGGTGGATACACTAAGATGAATTTATACTTTTTTCTTAATAATTCTCTTTATATTTATATAAATTTCACATTTTATATACATGAAATTTCTTACTTTTAATTTTATGAAATCATAATAATGCATATAATTACATATATATGAGGTTTGCATTTTATAATTATTTTTAACTTAATTTTTTAGTGTGATATGGAAAACATTGATTGTATATTTATATAGTTTAGAAAAAATGGTTATTTAGTAATTATTTTTTTCTTCTAAGTAAAGGCTAATTCTATTAATAAAAGGTAAAAATAGAGTTACAAGGAGGTCGAGACCTCAGAGGAGAGCCGTGACTATCCATCAGTACATTCAAACTGTCCCAGGGTTGGGAAAACCAGAAACAAAAAGCCCAAAGCCATATAGAGAGAACTGGTCATGTTGGTAAACCACAGAAAAGGTCAGAAGGAAAGTTGTGACCATACTATCTATATTGTCGAGATAACCATAGGAAAAACTGCAAAACCAAAGACCTCATACAACTGCAAAGCCAAAGACCTGATACAACAAGACAATACCAGAATCCATATAGGCATAGCACATTGAACGAAAGAGTGAAGAGAGGAACAGGGGAATCAGACATGGCCCACGAGGCTTCAAGCGACTGTTTCATCGTCTTGAGCTTCCTCCTCCACTGGGCATGGATTGCCCATCCACGAGCCATCAACAGTGTTCTCAGCATCTTTACCGCTGCCACCTGGAAGAGCTACCAAATGCTGAATGTTGCCGGAACCACTCACTGGGTGAACAGAGGCCGATACTTCGTGGAGGTTGCCGTCTGGTGGCTTGAAGACATCAGGGACACTTCCCTCAGCCTGCAAATCACCACAATTGAACACAATGCCAACGTCTTCCCCCTGTTGTTCGCTTTCATCCTGAGACTGCATTGCCGAGGTATGCACAGAAACACTAGGTCGAGCTTCTTCCTCTGCAAAAATTACAGTGATGCTGGCCGAGAGAACAAGTTTATTGAGGTGACTTTGAAGTTTGAAGTGGGTGGTTTGGAAAGAGTTGTGCGAGAAAGGATTGCCATTGTCAGAGGGAGGGGAAACCGAAGATAGAGGAATAGCAAGTGGGGAGCACGCTGAGAACGCCCACGGCCTCCATGACTACCACCACAGCGACAACTACCGCGGCGATGCACCATTGTCAAGGTATCAAGGCAGCTTGATTGAGATGAAGAGCAGGGCGAAACAAAGTAGGAGCCAAGGTAAGGGAGCCGATTAAGATTCATGAACCAAACATTCAACGCAGCCTTCGGAACACTGCAAGGATGCAAGGTCTGAGGCAAGCTAATGTTGGGAGGCCAGAGGGAAATAATAGCAGAGAGAGCTGAGGCAGCCATAAATAAAACTTTAGGCGAAGTGTCTCCAATGAACGACTCATTCAATGTCGAATGCAAATTTATCTACAGGTACCCATTATGAGCTTGCTTCATCCCTGGGAGAGCTTGGGATAATGTGAAATCCTACCATCTACAGGACCATATGCCGACGCGGAATAATCCCTCCATTAATATAACATTAAAGCACCCGCATCTTGGTGTGTTTCTTCTACTTGGTGCATATCATTCTTCGTAATATTGTGGTAATTCATTAGTTTCGAGGCTAAGGCGATGCTGGAGAATGATCCTATATGAAGTTCCAGCCCACATTCCACTCCAATATTTGCTAGAAAGTCTGCCACTTTATTTCCTTCTCAACGGGTGTGCTTAATAGAAATGGCCCTGTGTCGAGAAAGCCAAATATCAATGAGCTCAAGCCTTTTTTCCATTCTCCAGCTATTACTCACCTTATGCGAGGGAGTGCCTTGCATGATTTTGGAAACCATATTTATAATGATCTAGGAATCCCCTTCTATGATAAGCAGAAAGAATCCGTTGTCTTGAGCTAAGATAAGACCTTGCCATAAGCCTTCCAATTCCGCTGAGTTGTTGGTATCCCACCCTTTTGAACCAAGAAAAGGAAAAAGAGGAGTTGCTTGATGGTCTCTGAAGATCCCTCCAAAGCCCGAATTTCTTGGATTTCCTTTTGAGGCTCCATCAAAGTTTAGTTGTATCATGTTATTGGGAGGAGGGATCCACTTTGTGGGCAGACTGCCTAGTGAAGGTAGATTTCCTCTAGAGAAAAGCTCTTGATTCAATTGAATATTCCAGTCTGCCCATATGGATTTTTCTTGCAGCAGAGAAGGAAGATCTTCCTAGAACCAAGAAAGGATGGAGAGGGATTCTTTGATATTTTGGCAGATGATGGTCCAGAGATTTTCTATGGGCATGGATTGATCCTTGAAAATCCGGCGATTCCTTTCCTTCCAAATGTTCCACATTAGGAATCCAGGAATAAGCTTCCACAGGGTGTTCAGAAGTTTGCTTTGATAAGGTGTTTGGTTCCAGTTGTGAACTGTAGCTATGATATCCCGATGCACTCTACCCTGTTTTTGGTAGCGAAAGCTAACTTTTTCCCATAGCTTGTGCGCAGTATGACAGGATTGCATAAGATGTGTAATGGATTGCTATTCTTGCTTGCAGTTGGGGCATCTAGAAGGTCCATGATAATTCCTTTTTCTGAGATTATCCCATGTGAGGATCTTATTTTGACATAGGAGCCAGAGTAAGGTAGAAACTTTCAGCGAGTTGGAGGGGTCCCAGACTTTTCTCCATAGTACATATTTGACCGTATGCTCCTTATTGATTATATTGTAAGATTCCTTTGTGGTGAAAGTTCCTTTTTCTTCATATCCCCACCTAAGGATATCCATTTCCTCTGAACAAAAGTATTTTTCCTTTTATTAATTCTGATGTAAGAGATTGTTGAGCCTGTTTTGTGCCATGCCTTAGGATCTGATCCGCTTCATTCCATCGTCTGTAATCCTGGATGGAGGAGGGATTCCAAAAGTTTCAGACCTTGTCTAACTCATTCAAATCCTGCTCTGGTAGATGCAGGTGAGAAAGAAGGTCCTTGAGCTTTGGCAGCTGCTGCCAGGAGTCCTCCCAGAACCTAGCTGTGTTGCAATTCTTGACTTCCCAAAAACTATGCTCTTCAATTAAGTTCCTGTGTTGTTTGGCCGAATTCCATATCAATGATCCCATTCTAACTTCTGACATTCGTATTCATTCTTCAATTGGGCAGTTGCTTGCATATTTGGCGGTCCATAGAGAAGCCCAGGGAGTGAAGGGTGCAGAGAACCATCTCCACTAAATTTTGGCTCCCATGACTTCGTTACTGTGAGACGGATCCCTCAAACCAATGCCACCAGCACATTTTGGAAGGCAAACTTTATCCCATTTTACAAGAGCCCATTTACGGGTAGGTCCAGAACTTCCCCATAAGAAGGAACGTTGGAGTTTCTTGATTTCCTTGAGAACCCACTTGGGGGCGGCCAAGATAGAAAAGAGGTAGAGCGACATGGAGTGAGGAACAAATTTTATGAGGACTAATCTACTGGCCAAATTAAGAGTCTTGTGAGTCCAAAGGAAGGGTCGAGCCTCAAGCATTTCTAAGAGGATTTTCCAGGAGGAGTTCTTGAGATTCGAGGCTCTTAGAGGCGCTCCTAAATATTTGGAAGGGAGAACGACAATGATGAAACCAAGAATACGAACTATAGTTGCTTGGGTAATAACAGGAGTGTTAAAAAAGAATATTTGAGACTTGATTTTATTGACATGGGATCCAGAGGCTTCTGAGAAATCCGACAGAAGAGATTTGAGTTGACGAGCTTCCTGAATAGATGGATGGCCGAAAAGCATGTTGTCATCAACAAACTATTAGTGAGAAAAAGTAGGGGGGTTGTGAAAGGATAAGCGATTGAGGAGCTGATATTGTTGGGTTGTTTTGATGTTGCGAACCAATCCCTCTGCCATGATAACGAAAAGGAAGGGAGAAAGGGGATATCCCTACCTAATTTCCCTAGAGGGATGAAAGGAGGGCGAGGGTACACCATTGATTAGCACAGAAAATAAAGATGAAGATAACAGACTCATAACCCGCCTTACCCAAGGAGGAGAAAAACCAAAAGTTGTTAGAATTTTTCGAATGTAAATCCAACTTAAGCTATCAAAATCCTTGGATAAGTCTATTTTTAGTAGCATACTTGGTTTCTTGGATTGCTTCAGCGAATGGATTATTTCATGAGTTAGGATAATTCCATCCGTTATCTTCCTACCTTCTACGCAATCAGATTGCTCAGGCAAGAAGATGAGAGGAAGCAGTAATTTCAGTCTGGAAGCAATAATTTTGGAAACAATCTTATAAATTATATTGCATGAAGCGATAGGCCAATACTTATCAGGAGTGTTGGGCTCTGCCTCCTTGGGAATTAGCACAATGAAAGTCGCATTTAAACCAGGGGACATCCATATTATTCTACGCAATTCCTCCACCACTTGCCAAATATCCAATTTGATCAGGTCCCAGAAGTTGTGGAAACAATTGGTGGTGAATCCATCCAGACTCGGCGCTTTACCAGCTTTCAATTGACACACTTCCTCTTCAACCTCCTGAAGGTCTACAGGTCCGAGAAGGAGATGATTATTCTCCTCTGATATTAATTTGGGAGTGTTCCTCATAGTTTTATCAATAGCTGGCATTTTGTCTATATTTGGCTCTTGATGAGCTTGCTCGAAATAATTGAGGAATTCACTTTCAATGCCTTCATGAGTTTCAATCTTCGCTCCCTGCTCCTTTTGAATGTGGGATATGTTATTATTCATTCTGCGCTGAACAGTAGTTCTGTGAAAAAATTTGTGTTTTTTCCTCCGTCCTTCAACCGTTTTATTCTTGATTTGTGTCTCCATAGGGTTTCTTCCTATTTTTCCCTTTCTAGAAATTGTGATTCAAGAATTTCTACCTGTTTTGATAGGTCCTCAGTTTTCCCTTCGATTATGATCCTCTGCCGCAAATTCTTCATGTCTTGATTGAGGGAATTCTGAGCCTGGAAGATGTTACCAAAAGAATTATGGTTCGAGTGTTTGATTTTGCCTTTGAGGTGCCTGAGCTTCTATTGAAATTGAAACATCTTGGAACCACTAGGAGGTGAAAAGTTTCTCCATTTTGAGTTGACAAGGTTATTAAAGTCTCGATGAGATATCCAGAAGGCTTCAAAATGAAAAGGTCGTCAAATGTTGTGTCCAGGGTGATTCCATTGAAGGGAAATAGGCGAGTGATCGGAACCTGATATCGGAAAGATAGAAGCAACAAATTCTCCTCCCAAATGAATTGCATTTTCTGATAAAAGGAATCTGTCCAGGTGAGAAGCAATTTTTTGTGACCCTTCTCTTTTGTTATTCCATGTAAAATGACCGTTGTTGGAGGGGATATCAATAAGCCAGTTTTTTTGAATAAAGTCTCTTAGGTGACTCCCATCTCTGTTTCCTCTGTACCTTCCTCCCTTTTTTTCTTCCAACCTTGAAATAATGTTGAAGACTCCCCCAGAAATCCAAAGAGGATGCAACCTATTTTTATTTATCTCTAAAAGGGTGTCTAGGATTTCGATTTTATGCGTAGTTTACTGAGGAAAATACACATTATTCATGTGTCCATAAATGTTGGTTCCATTTATGTAAAAAATTGCTTGGATGAAGTTCTTATGTGCATGTATATTGTTGAGTAGAATAGTGTGCACATCCTATAGAATTGATAGGCCGCCAGATGCCCCATGAGCATCCACAGTAGTTACCAAACCACCTGGCCAGGCTTTCACTGCAATTTTTTCCAAGCATTTGAATTGCATTTGGTTTCTTGCAAGAATAGAATTTGAGGTTTTTCTTGCATGATCATGCTTTTGAGTAATCTACTTTCCTTGGGCTGTTGAGCCCTCTAATGTTCCAAGATATCAACTTCATTGGGAAGTATTGGGGTTGATGTTGAAGTACTTAGTTAGCTTGGAGTATCTGCCTGACTCCACTAACATTTCTCCTGTTCGGATAGTTTGTTGGAGATCAGTTTTCCCCCCACGGTTTTCATTGTATTTGGCAATAAACTTTCCATCCCAAGGACTTCCAATCTGAACACCAAGAGAGTGATGCCTTTGAGCGCGCTATAGGACCTCCACCAGGTTGTCTACTTGTCGATCTGGGATTTTGTCAAAGCTTCTTGTTTTGCATGCCTGCTCTAGTCCTAGGATATCAAGTTCTCCAATATCTATGCTCTCAGGTTCTTCCTCCATGTACGGGGATTCTTTTAGCTCTTCAGTTGTTTCTGCTTTTTTTTTAGGGCTGAGCGTTGTGTTATCGACCTTCATTCCTTGAGAGTTCCAAGATGGGATTTTGATCTGGGTATGGGAGAGAGTTTTGTTGATCAGCGGATCTTGTGGGAGCGATAAGGGGATTTTTTGCGCTTCCTGTTTATCTTTGTTGGTTTCCTTCTCAGGAGGAGAGGGGCTTTCGGAATCAGGATCATCATCTCTTGCCAAAGTTGCAAAGTTGTTACTGGTTGAAGGTTTGGAAGAGCTAGCTGGATGCATCTTGGGGTTAGTTTTCAGTTTCTTGTGGTTTCTTCTATGGCTAGCCACTTTGGTGAATCCATCAGGAGCACGCTTGTCCGAGGATGTATTTGAAGAGGGTTTTTGATTTAGAGGATAGTCCCTAAATAAGTGGCCCAGATCATGACATTTTCTACACCGAAACGGTACATGCTTATAATCGATCAGTTGAACACATTCAATATCATCATGAAATAAACTTATCGTGTCTGGTAGGGCCTGATTGAGGTGCATGTAGATGCAGATCCGTGCATATGAGGTGTATCTGCTGATTTTTGTTTCCTCTACTACTTTGATAAACTCATCCCATGTGTTTCCTATTTCTTGTAAGGAGTCTTCCTCCCAATATTCCACAGGAAGCGAGTAAAGGCTTATCCAGACCGGAGGCGAGTTGAGATCTTCCTTATCAGGTTTAAAGTGCTCTACCCAACCTCTGAGATACGGACTAGCAGCGTTAACGAAGTATGGCCCTCTGCCTAGAACCCTGTTCTGGTCCTCTAAGCAGTTAAAAATGGCTGCAAAAAAACCCTTCGGCCCTAGTTGCAGAGTAATGTGGCCTTTTCTATTCCATTTTGAGGCTATCCAACCTCTCAGCGCTTTATCAGTTGGCCAGAGTCCTGTAAACTTGCCTATTAATGCAAGATCCCTCATGAACTGTATCCTGGGATTGATTCAGTGCCTTGGAAACTCTACTTTTGGCCTCTCAGTAGCTACTGGCTTGCATGTAGATGAAATAACCTTGGGTTGATCCTGTTTACCCTGAGCTCTGCCTTGATGTGAGGTTGGATTTGTATTATCATCAGTGTGCGCCTCTGAATTGTCATTTTCTCCATGCCATTAATGCTTGCTATCGTCCTTTGGGGGAGGCACAGTGTCCTCCCCCTGAGGGGGAATCATGGGTCCTGAGATTTCCTACAGTAAACCAATGACTGCTAAACAACCAGGCACTGTCAAAGCTGACCTTGGTCAAGAGGACTCTGCCGTAGCAGGGTTTACAGAAACCCTAGAAGGAAGATCGTCGTGTGCTCCCTGGTTCCATCCAACAACCCTCAAATGGATTTTTAAAGAAAACATGAATGGTTATTTAGTAAGTATTAAGTTAGTATGTATTTATTAATTAGATATTAATATATTGTTTTCAAATCTAATATTTCTTTTTTTTGTAAGTAAGTAGTGGGATTTTCATTCATATTTAAAAACAAAAATTCAACCTATGCAAGTTGGTCTACCAGACTGGAGACTAGAACAGATGCAATAAAGCAATGTTTTTATCATGTGTTTATTCATCACATTACTGATATTCTTCTATATGAACCAAAATTTCCAAAAATACATCTGAATTTTGCCTTCCTCACAACTTCTATAGACCCTATACTAAAGAGGTTTAAGCCTTCAAACTGGCTTGACCTTGACACTACCATCTTGTGTAACTAGACTATATATAAGAAAAACATCATAACACTAGCATAATAGAAGCCATAGATCCACAAAAAACATGTGATAAATGTTAGGATTCAATGAAAATTTCCATAAGGTGATCCCGCTAGTTCTGCATGTGAAGGATCAGTCTCCTAGTGATACACCTTAACTTGGTTCCTCGGACATAGACTCACTACAACTGCACCATTTGGTCTTCGCCATTGATCGAAGTTATGTCTAGATCACATGATACAAAATAACATTAGAATTCTTGGTCACGGTGTTCATTCTATCCTTCTAGCACTCTCCAATGTCTACCAATGTTCACAACTAAGTTGTCAAGTGCTCCATATGCTTTTGGATTATTTCCAATTGTTTTCACCATGGAGTTTTCTTTCCCAAGTGCATGCTAGTCTTAGCAATCACCTTCCGCATGAGCATACTGATGCACCATGTAGTATCCACAATCTTTTGGAAAATGGTTTCATGGGTCTTCGTGACCCTTGTATAAATTATCCAGTACATCTCTTTCACTGCTTGACCCTCAGATTTTTTGGCTCTTTGTTCCTTGACATCCTATTCTAGTGATGCTAGGATAACTTTCACCTTCTCTGAGACTAAATTATGATATGATTGCGTAGCTTCCTAGTAAATTGTCTCCATTCTAGTTTTCTTATAGGGGGTTTCCTTCTGTGGGCCTACTGAAGGCCTTTCTTGATGATAGGTCTACCTAAACCAATCCATATTGTTGTGATTATAGAACCACCAAAGCTGAAACAAGGTTGTTTTAATTTTTCCAGTCATTTGAACTCCTTCTCGCCACGTTTCACTATGAAAATATTCCAAATGAAGATGGAAATAAATAGTTGTTATTGTGCACACTCCATATTTTCTACTACTCTAAAACATTCCTAATTATACCATTATTTCCCATTTAGTGTGATATGCTACACAAATTCATCTGTGAAAGCCTCCCACATCCTCTATTCATCAGATCTAGATTTGACATAGGCATTAACTACTTCCAATAACAATAATTTTGGAATGTATTAATGCCTCTTGTCAATACCATGAGAGAAGCAGGGATCATACTGAGGTCAGTACCTCCGTCTTCCACCATATTTCCTACTGTAATCATCCATGTACCCTATGCTTGATTTTTTCTAGGACCACCTAATTTCATCATCCTTCTGTCAGATTTGTTGCATGTTGGATTGGGTTCTCAACATTTGTTAATTATTTATCGTGTCTTAAATTCCCCCCATTCTGGGGTTTATGAAATCCTCAATGTCCTCCTCTTGATGTGGACCCTTCTCAAGCCAATTTATCTCATCTAGACAAGCACAATTGGATTTTAATGGTTTGTGTTTGACCCATACCCATTTGCATTCACAATTTTCTTTGGTCCCATTGACACCCTCGTTAGCCAACCTATCATCCACCTTGTTCACTGATATGTGTAACAGGTTGAACTCGACAATTTGCATGGTCGGCATGTATCCTTGAGTTAGACTTATGATATTTCCTAGTTTGTATTGAGTCATGAACTTACCTATGTTGGTGCCACAATAGAGTTGCTTTGCAACCCTTATCAATAGGGTCGAGCCCCCTTGAATGTTGATGTTGTGAATTCTTTTGTGAACAAGAAGCTCTAACCCCATTCCAATGCATGAAATTATGCAATGTTATTTGTGTCTTCTCCCATATTATCGAAGTAAATACTTTGAATCCTTCCTTCGTTGTCTCTTATTACACCCGCACCCCCACCCCCCCCCACCATACTAGCTTGACTAGGTTTGCCTTTAGAGGCCCCATCGAGGTTTAATTTCAGAAATCCCTGAGCTTGTGGAAACCATGATGTTATATCTCCTTGGAGTTGGAATTCCTTCCTCATGTTATGGTAAGCTTCTGAAATTGTCAGCCCTATAATTTCTAGGATTCTCTTTTCCTAGTACATTGGGTTGTTGTCCTCCAAGTTTTTAATATTGCTACTGAGGACTTTTTCTCATATTTGTCGTAGGATTTTTGCAATTAGGACAATGCATGTCAAATATTTACCCAAATTACAAATCTTAGACTGAAACACTAGACACAATTCACTGAAACATTTTCCATTATTTGTTTTCTCTAATTTCTTAGTTTTTTTCTAAAGGTTGTCTCGTTACTTCTCCAATTGAAAAAACACTAGAGATACCTAGTCACATAGGGTAGTAGTATAATCACACTAATTAAGAAGGTGGCTAATGGCTTCCTCTTTCTTCTCACAATGAATTCATCTTGGGGGTCCAATGAAACCTCTTCAACATAGGCTTTCGCAAGTTAATATATTTTTGTGCATCTCCAACAATGTGAACAATTTTATTTTCATCCAATGAGGGATAAAACAAAGTTTGTTCCACATAGGGTATGCAATTTCCTATTGGTGTCATCTTATGTAAAGGTTAGCTTCCTTTAAAGTAAAATTTCCTCCATTTTCTCTTCACCATCTTAACTGGTCTTCATCCTCTGAGAAGAAGATCTTTCTTCTTTATATCTCATTGTCGAGGTCTTTGCCAATATCAGCTAGTTGTTACTCTTACTCGAAGCTCAAAGCTATCCATTTTTACCATTTATGGTTTAATCCCTCTTGGTTTGAATACTAGTGGACTTCCCATTTCCCAACTCTCTGCATTTCCTTCTAAAGTTCCATTCTCGCTCGCGAGGCTAAAGTTTTGTGTTGTCATGCATCCTTTGAGAATAGGGATATGTTACCATTTTCTATTTCTAAAAAATAATATTCTTGTATTACCCCTCGATATTTCCAAAACAGAGTCAAGGTGGATAAGCCCACCATCTTATCATTAAACCTGATTAGGGTTTGGGGGTACGATTCTCAAGCATATTTTTCTTTTCATAAGGAATCCCAAGGTAGTGTAACATCCTTAATCCATCTCCACAATAGTTTTGAGCCACAAGCCTCCTTTACTATCTCGGGATCCTAAAGACCTGAACGACCCTTGGATTTTGGTTTGCAAGTTTTCCCCATCCTACCAAGGGCAATTTTTCCTTTCCTCAACTACCCTCCAAAGTAAATTCCACTCAATTTTTCCTTTTTTTTTGGAGGACCATTTTGGGGGTTGGTAAAATAGAGAGAAAATACATAAGGATGGATTCAAGTATCTTTTTTGTAAGCATTGTCCTACCCATTAAATTAAAATGTCTAAAAGTCCACCTAATAACATTATGTTATAATTTAGATATTAGGGTTTCCAAGGTTGACTTTTTGCAATATTTATATGTCAATGGTATTCCCAGATAACTTGATTTTGGTTATTTCCTTTAGAATCTTAGGATACTTATGATATTCCTCCACACAAATATGTGAGTGTTAAAAAATAAAATCATTCCTTTTATGCT
>APFE030905598.1:0-15778 GCA_000404065.3 Pinus taeda | reverse complement strand
AAGTCTCTAGGTTAATGGGTCTTTTCCGTTCCGTAGAAATATTCGTGGTTATTCATTTTCAGGATCAATAGTGGACGAACAGAGAGAGAGGGATTCGAACCCTCAGTACAGATGATCCGTACTACGGATAGCAAATCCCGCCGCTTTGGTCGCTAAGTCCATCTCACCAAGATAGGAGAAGTTCATGGTGTAACAAAAATGAATGGTGGAGTTAAAGTTGTATAGCTCATAGTATGTACAGATTTGTAATCGACAAAAAGAATATTGCAATTAATTCAATTGGAAATAAAGAAACAATCCAGTCAGTCGTATTGTTCATTTTGTTCAAAATAGTTCCTTCTTTTCCTGTCTTTTCTCTGATTTTGTTGGCCTAGCTGATGGCTAGGCCAAGAAAATTAGAAAAATCAGTCATATAGTGCTTGACCTAATTTGAGAGCTAGAACACTTGCTGTAAAAGAAAGAAAAAAAGCTTTCAAAAATTGAACCTCTATTATCATCTCTTCATTCCCTACCCAATCAGTTTGATTAAATGCGTTACATGGATAGTCCATTTATTTATCTCCAATATCATATTTTATTATCTAGATATTGAAAGGTTCTCTGTCTATTCAGGGTTCTCTATCTATTTGATGTATTATTGTAAACATATCAGTTGCTCAAGGCCATAGGTTCCTGATCGAAACTACACCAATGGGTACGAGTCCGAAGAAGAAAAAATAGAATGAAAGTTTGATCCCGACAAACATTTTATTCATACATCCAGTCAATGGAGGGTGAAACCAAAACCAAATGGATCTACAAGTTATTGCGTAGCTCACTGTTTTGACCCTGATGGTTGTATCAGGCCCTTTCGTTATAGATAATCTTTGGATGGATCAGAGATCCATGTATATCCTTTAACATTGTGAAAACGAATAAAACCACTTATCACTAAACTATACACGCCACATCCATTGACGGATCCACATTATTTAGGAATCATGATTGTTTTACGAGTATGATATTCATCATTGTAATCTTCATAATCGCGACATGAATAAACACTGGATCATTAAAAAGCTTCCAAGATTGATTCAATAATTCATAGAACTATGCATCATTATAGTAAAATGGTGTTTTTTTTAAAATAAAAAATATGATTTTTTATAATTATTATTTTATTATAATCCTTAATTCATTATTCTCAAATTTAAATCTAATTTTTTATTTTATTGTGTAACAGTAATTCTTAAATACCTAGTTTAATTTATAAACAAAATAACATTTTTCCAAAAGATACAATTTCAATTTCAAGCAAGAATCAGATTTTTTGCATTTTTAATGCATAAATTAATTTGACACCCTAAAAAAAATAATCTTTGCCAGATTTTGACTAAAATTAACCAGAAAAATGTCTTCGAAAACGTCATTTTAGGTATGAGATTGTCTATGTCATTTTTAAACCTTCGTCTCAATTTCAATTTCAAGCAAGAATGTGATTTTTTTCATTTTTAATGAACAAATAATTTGGCATCCTAAAAAAAAATATCTTTGTTGGATTTTCATTAAAGTTAACGAGAAAAATGTATTGAAAAATGTCATTTTAGGTATAAGCTTTCAATGTAGATATTGTATTACTAAATATGCCTTTAAACTCTATTTGGAATCCTCAAACATTATTTAGAAATTTTCACCTAAATCATTTAACATTTCACCTTCCATCATTATTATTTAACCTAAAATCATAAACACTAAACCCTTAGTTTTCCAATTTATCCTATAATTTTTTAAAACTAAAATCACTATTACTAAATATGTCTTTAAACTCTATTTTGAATCCTCAAACATTAATTATACTTTTTTTCAGACAAATCATTTAACATTTTACCTTCCATAATTATTATCTAACTTAAAATCATAAACTATAAACCCTTAGTTTTCCATTTTATCCAGTAATTTTTTATAACTAAAATCATTGTGTTACTAAATATGTCTTTAAACTCTATTTCGAATCGTGGAACATTAATTATATTTTTTTCGCCCAAATCGTTTAACATTTCACCATCATTAATATTTAACCTAAAACCATAAACTCTAAACTCTTAGTTTTCCATTTTATCCTATAATTTTTGAAAACTAAAATAACTTTACTTCTAAATACGTCTTTAAACTCTATTTTGAATCCTCAAACATTCACTATAACTTTTTTCCCCGAAATCATTTAAAAATTCACTTTCCATCATTATTATTTAACCTAAAATCATAAACTCTAAACCCTTAGTTTTCTATTTTACCCTATAAATTTTGAAAACTAAAATAATCATAAAATAAAAAAATGAAAATGAAAAAAACAATAACAAAACTCCCACTTTTAACCCTTCAAAGTTCCATCATTATTCTTTTGTTTAAATCCATTATCTCATAACTCTTATCACATTTATTTTTAGTTTTGAAAAGAAATTCACAATAAAAAATAAATAAAAAGTAAAATAAAACACAAATTATAAAAATTTAATATTGTGATATTTCTTAAATATAGGCAACTGAAAGAACTTACACTAAAATTTATCAAATTTTAATTTCCAACATTTTGTAAATATATCAAAGTATATTTCAGAAAACACATAAGTTAAAAAAAAAAGATTATTAACTAGTCCTCTGAGTAGACTAGAGGCAGAGAAATTATTGGTACTTTCAAAAGTCTAGTAAAAAATTTCAAAAAATCTTGTAGAAGCAATGTTTAAATAATGTTTCTAATTGTAGAAATATATTCAACACCATGAAAAATGTCTGAACATAAAAATATAACAAATATAACAAAGATTTAAAAAAAACGCCATCACATAAAAGTTTAACCAATGTAACAGAGATTTTAAAAAAATCTCTCACATAGAAATTTAACAAATTTTTTTCCAAATACGGCCACAACTTTCGCCCAAAAGCACATTCTCGTTATGCTATGACATTGCTTCTCCTCACGTCATCATTTTTCCTTTCCCGTTAACATTCAGGTACTTCTGTTGTTCACTCAAGATTGATTTAGTTGTAGTCTTTCGTTGTTCACTCAAGATTGATTCAGTTGTAGGATTTTCTATTAGGGGTTATTGAAAAAAACAATTAGTGGGTAATTTCATATCTGACGGGGTAATTTCATATCTGACTGCCGGGATACATCCCATTTATGGAAGGGGACCTGTTAAAATGAAACCAAAACGTAAGGGAATGAAAATAGCCATTAATTCCATATTTAGTAAAATTGTTTTATTGGCCTTAGGATACCTTCGCTATAGTTATTGGCCTTAGGATACCGAATCCGCTCCATCTAACTTATCGGTGGGAACTAATTATTTTCCTTTCTTTATCCCTTTGTTTCCCTTTGAACGTAAATCGCTGCCACATCCAACAGGGCCCATTCCAAAAACCCCTGAACAACTAGTGGTAGTTTCTGTGTTTCGTCTGTCAATAGAATCTGGAGCCCGAGATGATTCGAGCCTTGGCTTTCGACCTTTATTAGATATGGTGGTTACCTGTGCAACTGGAATCAAACAGAGTCCTTTACTTTCTAAGTACTCAGTAGCCCCATTAGAACTTGATTGTATCTACATTCATGGCTAAGTTAGAATGCTGCATAAATTGCAGAAGAAAGAATGGCCAAGTTTTCCTATTAAGGTTGGTAAAAGGTGTTGATTGATAAGTTTTCATTGCATTTGAGAAGTTGCAAAAAAAATTGGCTGAATTCCTTTCCTACTTTAGATACCACCGCAAATTTTTTATTATAAATCACTACAAATTGATAAGCTTATCAAAAGCTTTTCAAAATGAACAGAGTTTATATTATTATATTTTTATTGATGTTGTCATGCTAATAATTTTGATCAAAAATCTCAAGGAACTAATTTCATGGATGTCACACTCTCAATTTTTTTTTCGGTAATTGGCAAGGATGCAGCACCGCCTAAGTAGTTAACATGTTCCATTGTTAAGTTACTTTGAGAACTACGCTTAACATTCATCATCTTTCATTAACAATATTAATGTGCAGAATCCATTAACATTATAACATAACCATAAACATTCATAACAGTAGAGGGAACATCGGCATATGCAATAACAATATTTTATTATGATTCTGAGAATTTACAAATGACAGGGAGCAAGTGCTCCATCGACATTTTTACCCGTGTCGGGCACCCACCTCGTGCACGCCTTGCATGTTGGTCGCTCCCCACACTTTACCGATCAACCCAAAACTCTTGCCCGAGTCAGGCGGGCAGGCCCTCGTGCGGCCTCCACCCAATACTCCTCACTCGAGCTCGTGCCAACCGGCGGGCGGGTGCCTTCGTGCAGGCCTCCACCCACACACACAACTAAGGGGAGGGCACCTTCGTGCACCGCTCCACCTGTGTGTATAACCGAACGACGGGCGGGCACCCACATGCACCCTCCACCCGCTTTTACCTCCGAACAATGGACGGGCACCTTTGTGCGACCCACGACCCGTGCTACCACCAACCACTAATCCTTCGTGCAGACTTTCGTGTAGACCTGCCTCGCAAGCGTGCGCTTAACCTGTGGTTATGTGCACCCTTCCTGCGGCTCTTCTCCACCCTTCGCACTTCTTGTTTGATGAGCGATGTTCGAATGTGTGATTTCCACCAAGCCTGGCCGCCTATATATATGGTGAGTGGGGGGGGTCATGCCACCCAACCAACCCTCCGTTCTACCTCTAACCAACTTTCCCTTGTTGCAAAACTTCGCCATATGTGTTGGTTGACCCGCCCATGACACGGGACCACCCCACCACACTTGCCTGATTTCTCCAACTCGTGTAGTCAGTCCGCGGGTGGCTCGCCCAACCGGCCCGAGTATAAACAAGGCAACCAACCTCGTCCATAATACTATCTCACCTGTTGGTCACTCATCTGACTTTCACGTTCACTTCTACGATTGGTGGGTGGGTGCGCCCGGGCGTTACACTCTCCCCCACCCGAAGGCATTATCGTCCCTGATAACCCAACTCTCCGCAGTAGCTTCCTATCATACTTCGTAATCTTCTGCTTCCATCTCCAAAGTGAGTACTTCATTTCCCGGTTGTCTTCCTCTCGTGCATTCTTCCATCTGACAAGAAAATCCCATCTCATGTGGCAACCAAGTCCTGTAGTTCGGAAACTCAGAATCTTATCCAACTCTATGTTTGGCTTGTCCACAATCATGGCTAGTCCTCTCGGTGGTTCATCTCTCTCTAGATGATCAACATCAAGTCTGCATCTCTTCAACTTACTCATGTGAAAAACTGGATGCTTCATGTTTATACGGTGTGGAAGCTCCAGCTCATAAGCAACTTCCCCCACTATCTTCTTCACCTGGAATGGTCCCTCATACTTTCTCGTCGGTTTGTTCGTAGTCCCCTTAGGTGGCTGAAACTGATCCCCGGTAATCCTGAGAAACACCATATCTCCCACACTGAAGTGTACATCCCATCTTCCTCTATCTGCCCATTTCTTCATTCTCCTTGCGGTTTTGTGCAAGTGCAACTATGCCAGTTCCAAGGTCTCATCCCAAGCTTTCATGAACTTCTTTGCATGAGGACTTCTCAACAAACCTCTTGTCACTACGGTATGCGGTCTAATTGGCATCTGTCCATTCACCAATTCAAATGGAATGTACCCCGTCGCAGAACTCTATTGAATATTGTAACTAAACTAAGCAATATCCAAGAGTTCAGGCTAATTCTTCTCATTAGTCGACACATAATGTCTCAGGTAATCCTCCAGCAATGCGTTGATCCTATTGGTCTACCCATCTATTTACAGATGGTAACTTGAACTCATCAACAACTTTGTCCTCGATTACTTGAACAATGTGGATCAAAATCTACCTGTAAATCATCGATCTCAGTCTGACACAATGCTTAATGGCATCCCCCAATAATTCACTATGTTCTTGAAGAACAATTCTGCAGTCCGCTCAGCTCCACAAGGCATCTTTGTTGGAACAAAGAGAGCATACTTGGAAAAACGATCTACCATGACCATTATCGCATTATACCCTTGAACTTGTGGCAACTGAGTGATGAAGTCCATTGAGACACTCATCCATGGTCTCTCAGGAATCGGTAAAGGTTGCAACAGACCTCCTTGCCTCTGAGTATCTGATTTGTCCTATTTACAAATGATGCACGTATGTACATACTCCTCTACATCCTCCTGCATCTTCTCCCAAAAGAGTCCTCTCTCCAACAATGCCAAAGAATGACTTCCCTGGGTGGCCAGCCCATGGTGAGTCGTGGCACTCCTTCAAAAAGTGCCTCCTGAGTCTAAATGGATTTGGAACGTAGAGTCGGTTTCCAAAGAACAAGAATCTATCTCGGAGAAAGAACTTTCGTGTCTTCCCCACCCTTATTTGCTTAACTATATTCTGCGCCTGAGTATCAGTGTCAATACATTCCTTGAGCTTATTCTACATCTCTTCTGACATCTGAATTTGACTCCTACTCCTTGCTGCCTGGTCTTCACCTTCTAATGTTGCAAGTTGTCCCTTCCTGCTAAGGGCATCTACTACCGCATTGTGTCTTCACGGTATATACTCAATAGTCATGTCGAAGTCTGCCACGAAGTCTTGCCAAATAGCCTGCTTTGCAGAAAGCTTCGGTTGTGATGCAAAACAACTTGCTGCAACATTTTCCGTCTTGAAAATAAATTGCTTCCCAATCAGGTAATGCCTTCACACATGAAGACAGTGAATGATAACAGTCATCTCCTTCTCATGGACCGGATACCTCCATTCTCTATCCTACAAATTCTGACTCTCGTACGCCATTAGATGCCCATCTTGCATAAGAACCCCTCCTATGGCAAAATCTGAAGCATCTGTGTGTACCTCAAACGGTCTATCGAAATCCGGCAACCTCAGTATCGGTGTTGTAACCATCCTCCTCTTCAATTCATCAAATGCCTCTTGACATTTTTCTGTCCAACTCCATCTCTTGTCTTTCTTCAATAGGTCTCTTAATGATGATGTTACCTTGGAGTATCCCTCTACAAACTTCAATTGGTAGTTGGTCATGCCCAAAAACACCCTCATATCATGGACATTGTTCGGTTCAACCCAGTCCTCGATTGCCTTCACTCTGCTCGGCTCCATCCATATGTACCCTTGACCAACTATGTCCCCAAGGAATGGAATCTTGGTCTGACCGAACACACACTTAGACTTCTTCAAGTACAACTATTTTTCCCTCAGTGTCTCGAACACCATCATCAAGTGCTTCTTATGATCCTCCATGTTGTCACTATACACCACTATATCGTCCAAGTATACTACTACAAATGAATCCAAGTATGGTCGTAGAACATCATCCATCAATGTGCAAAACATAGCAGGAGCATTGCACAACCCGAATGGCATAACAAGGTATTCAAAGCTACCATACCTTGTTACTATCATTGTCTTCTTCTTGTCTCCTTCAGCTATCTGCACTTGATAATAACCGTGCCTCAAGTCTAGCTTGGAAAAGACTCAGGGTTTTGCAAGCCTGTCAAAGCAATCAGCAGCCAATGGCAAAGGATACCTATTCCTTACCATCTACTTGTTCAATGCACGGTAATCACAACACATTTATAGATCATTCAAATCCTTCTTCTGCTAGAACAATACAAAAGCTCAGTTCCTGACAACCGATAAGGTGCTTTAGCCAGGGGTTGCTTTCCTAGCTCAAGCTCAATGCTATAGTCCAATGCACGCCTTGGTGGAAGCTTCTTTGGTAGTTCATCAGGCATCAAATTTGCATATTTGGCCAATACCTCATAAATCTCTACTAGAACAGGTATCCCCACTCCATCACATTCGACTCCCTTGAACATCACCGCATATGTTTCCATATCTGATTCCTTCATAGACTTCTCCAAACGTAGTGCCGAAAGATGTTAAACCTTCACTTCGCTTCTTAGCCTATGAGTGGGCAAAGTCCATGTTACATAGTAATTTGTCACCGCCTTCACTCCCAGTCCTTCTACTATGTCATGTGTCCAAGTCAAACATGCTCATGCTGAACAAATACTCTTTTATGCTGCCAATTCACCCACTTTTCTAAAGTTATCTACCTCATCGCGACTATGGGCATAATATACGCACTGAATGGCACTCATAAACAGTCCAACCGCGCTACCAGCGCAGAAGTACATATGATTCCCATGATGGTTCGATTTCATGCTCTAGCACAAGGTAACTTATTATCTTTAGCAATGATCTGATTGGCTACATTGTTCACTGGTGACGTTAGCGCTAAAGCTCAGTTATGTACTTGCGATGATCTAGACTGGGCGAATTTGTTCCAACAGTCGGCCTTCTGAATGACTCCAAACCTGGTTGTTGGCATAGTTTGTGTTGTCCTTCCTTCTCTGGCATGGCAGTTCCGTCAATTGTGCTACCCTCCTTGGTGATAAGACCTCTCTTCCACCTTTCATGGAGACTCCTTCCCCTATTTAAACACTCACCTTTGTTATGATCAACTAGTTGGTAAATTTTGGTTTGAGCAGTGTTGTTAGTGCTTTGATAGGTAGCTGGTGTGGGTGTGACTAGTGTGAGAGTGTGGATAGCTTGTGGAAGGTTTTGAAGTTCCCTTGATTTTATGTAAAACTTGTGAGTGAGAGAGAGACATGTATGTTGGGAGATCCATCTTCAAAGAGTGAATGCTTGAGGAACATGCTGGCTGGATCCCTCTGAGAAGGCTTGCGACGTCAAGAATTTGGTTGTAAGCTTACTATTATTTCATTCTTAATGCAATCAATGATGCTTTCCTATGTCTTGTATGCAATTTACTTGATAGCTCATGACTTCTTGACTTTGTGAGTAAATAGATCATTGTTGTTTTTCGATTACGTGCTTTGTTGTATTTCCTTTGCATTTTTTCAAGTTGATCACTCATTGAGAAGAAGGAAGCAAAAGCTAGAGCAGCACAATGGAACTCCATCGACCACCGGTTGAGGTAGGACTCCAACTATGACTATTTAAGAAAAGCGATTGTTGGTCTGTCGTTGTTTGTGACTAGACCCACTCCAAGGCTAGAGGGGTTGCCTCTGTCTGTAGAGGGAACACTTTCCTGCATCACAAATTGGCGACTCTGCTGGGGAGTCTATCCTATGTTCTTCTCTTTTGTCTTTTTTTGATTTTGATTTTGGTCTCTCTTGAGTTTTGGGGATTAATTATCAGTTTCTTGGATCACTTGGATTGATCTAGAAGGTCCCTTTATTATCTATTAGATTGGTTGGTTTTTGTCTGGGAGTTTTTGGCTCGTTTGCCTTTGTTTTTTATATCATCATGAAACATAGCTTAACAGTTGCACTGTCATTATGCTCACTCTTTTGTAAAATCCTGTGCATTGTTGAATAACGTCACACAATCGCGATGACTCCTGAAATAAGATCATCACGGGAAATACGTGTATTTCCGCGCTGAGGTCGCCCTATTGCTACAGCTACCTATCAGCACTAGTTGCTAGTGTTTCACTCACGACGATACCTGTAGAATTGATTTTCTCAATTCTACCTCCTGAGTTTGCCAATCCTCTTCATTCCTTGCCTTTTTCGCTTGCTCAGTCATTTGTTTTTCATTGTTTATGGTCAAGGCACTCTTTCTTTGGCTTTTTTGAATGAATCTTGCTTTTTTGTCCATGTGACCTAGTTCATTATTTCAAGTTCCTTGAATCAATTGTCCTGGTTGCTAGTTTGCTTAAGATTCGTTTACAGCTCTCTTATTGGTTTGATTGAGCCTTCCTCATTCTTTCATTCTGGTTGATTTTTAGTGACAACTATTGAACCAATCTTTGGTATTGATTCGATCTTTTTCACTACTTAACATAGATCACAATTGTTTGGATCTACTGGTTCTTTCACACTTGCTTATTTGCTTCTTTGAATTTAAAACATTAAATATTAAAGGATTGCATTCATTTAGTGTGCGAAAGTGAAAGTGAATTTTCATTTCAAAGTTGCATATTGGAAAGAAAATGATAAAATCTCTCATTGAGTAGTACTCATGCACTGTCGGAATTGATGTATGTATGCATTGTGTGATTGCATTTGTTCATCTTGGTTTTCTTGGTTTGTGAATGATCTCTCTACCCTCCCGTAGGTAGGTGTTCATTGAAGTAAAAGGATATTTCATTCATTCTAGCTACATCCTAGGATTTTTTGAATACATACGGTAGGGCCTCAAAACTGAAACATAATCCAAGATCAACCTTAAAACGAACTGAATAAATTTAACAATGCATTCGAACATAACACTCATTATTTAAAGGTCTAGGCTAGAGACATGCTCTGGCATCATTAAACCTAGTCACTATTGTTCTCACTCAAGGTTGGGTGATTCCTCCTTCTCTGACTCAATAGTGGTCTAGTACTAAATTGTGCTCCCATGTACCGTCGAGTATATGTTGGGAGACCCCACCAGGTTTATCATCCTTTATCCTTAGGAAGTCGTGTCTGCCGCCTTGCAAACCGTAATGCACTGGACACAGTGTTCAGGAAGATTGACTGCCGTATGGAAAGTCCTTGGTTTTCATATGACTACCAAGGTGTATATGTAGTTTTATGGGTTGTTTGGTAAACCTTTGGCCTAGTTCTCTAGAGTAGTCAGTTTCATTCATTTTCAGACTCCCTAAAAGGAAAGGTCCATCTAAGCACTTGTCACTTCAGACTCATTAAATATTCGAAGGTGACTAGAGTCATCTTTTAGTCCTTTTCTTGACTCTTTAAAGATGAAAAGGTCAAGTTTTGTTCCTGTGTCTTAAAATTTATTTGGGCATGTTCATATTTACTCGGTTAGATCTCGTTTGCGTTTAGTTTGAGTAGGGTCCTTTCTCGATAGTTTTCCTAGGATCTTGAATTGAATCATCCTGGTGGAATCACTGATCTCATCTACCGTTCCAAGTGACCAAGGGTCTCCATCCTCGTGTCACTCCGAAGGTAATGGTTGTTAGTGACACTCTTCCTGTTATTCCAAGTGTCCAACTGCTTAACTCTTGCACCCCAGAGGATGAGTCTTAGGGTATTCAGTGGAACCCTGTTTGGGAGCCTTCTAAGGAAGACTTTCCCACTAGTCCTAGTGCTTCGCTCCTGATTTCTTCCTCCGACATGGATGAGATGACTCCCATCTCTGGTGAAGACTCCTTTGTGTCAGAAAGCGAAATACCTATTCCTACAGAAACAGGGACTTCACCTTTCCGTGCAACATGAACTTTACCTTTCTGTGTTACTTCCCTTGGTTTCACATTGCCTCTAAGGTATAATGCTTTGGCTGACATCATTGGTTCCACGTCTCCCCTTTTGAGTTCCATATGGTCTCGTACCATCCCTCTGACTTCGGAGTCATTCACACCTCAAATTCACAATGTGTCCATCACATATGTTTCGACCATGCCAACTGGTTCTGTGGATTCTTCAACCCCTGTTGTTAGTGCTGCCACTACTTCTTCAGTGGTTACTACTATTTTCGGACCTTCTGCTGGTCCTACCTATAGTGGCCCAACGGCAGGAGTTGTTAATCCCACACTAATTGCCCCACCCTCTTCTGGTTCCATTCTAGCAGGGGAGGCATATGATCAATACCTACAAGCTCTTCGGAATCTAGATCCTCAAAATCCGCTTAATTATTATGATTCTTGCGGAGCTCATATCTATTAACCCATACCTATGCCATTTCAACCAGCGGTTGAGGTGATGGTGCCATTCTCTGTTGCTTGGGGTACCACCACTTATCATGATGGGCAACCACCACCCGCAAATTTTCAAGGGCCACCATATCAAGGTCAGTTGTCTTACAAATAACCTTATCCAGGGCAACCTAGAGGACCACAAGGATAACCCTTTTAGGGACAACCTTTACCCTTTGGAGGTTCTTCCTTTACCTATATCGGGCAGCCTTCTGGTAACCAGGGACAACCTTACATTCAAAAAGGTCAACCCGGTATCCAACAAAGCTACTCTTCTGGGCAAGTGGGTTAGCCTTACATTTAGCAAGGTCAACCCACTTTCTATCCTAGTCAATCGTCTAGGCAGAGTGGTCAGCCTTAGAATCAACCAGGACAACAAACTTTCTAGTCTTCTCAGCCATCCGGCTAGTCAGGCCAACCCTCAGTTGTGCAAGGACAACCCACTGCCCAACAAGCTCAATCTTTTGGGCAAGTGGGTCAACCTCAATCTCATATAGGTCAACCTTCTAGCCAAACGACTTAGCCTCAGTTTACTCAGGGACATTCATCTGGGCCTGCTCAACCGGGCACTCAAATGATGGTTTCCTCTCAAGCGCCACCCAGTTTTCAGCCCCGGTCTGGTCTCCAGACCCAATTTGGTCGTCAAATTCAGGTTGGATCCCAATCCCAACCTGCTTATCAAATCCATCCTAGCTACCAGGCCCAGTTTCAAGCCCAGTTGTCTTATGGTACCCAGCAATCCAAAGGGCAAGCCCAATTTGCCCCATATCAAAATTATCGACAACTGTAGGTAAATCCTTATCCGAATTTCCAGCAACCCTATGTTGCTTCTGCAGGTCAAATTGGTAATCAGTGGAATGCTGGGGGGCAAGTCTAGGGTCAAGCATCCAGTTACAGCTATAACCCCTATGGGCAAAATTCCTATGGACAAAACCCTTATGGGCCAAGTTTATCCGGACAAAACCAATGGGGGCAACAAATAGCTGGGTGGAACTCTAGTACTACCTCCTACCTGTGGCCTCAAATGTCCTTTAATCCTCAATTACCCTTTTTAGAGATGTTGGAATTACTGAACGTGTCCAAACTGACAAATGATCCCATTCTTCATAATCCATATTGGTCGTCGGTTCCAATTAAAATTCCGGGTGATTGTCCCAAGTTTGATGGTAACGCTGGAGAAGATCCCTAGGCTCATGTTATGATGTATCATTTGTGGTGCTCGTCAAACTCATGGCTTGATGATTCAATCCAAATTTGCCTTTTTCAACGGACCCTAATTGGCTCTGCTGCTAAGCAGTATATTGAGTTGGCTCGTGGATCCTTTGAAGACATTAACTCATTAACTATGGCTTTTTTAACTCATTTTCAGTTACTGATTCGCTATGAAATGGGCACACATCTCTTGACATCCTTAAAACAGAATATGGCCACACATATCTTCAATCATATTCATGAATGGAGATGACGTCGTCGTTTGATTAAGTTTAGGATTCCCGATCAGCTTTTAACTGACTGGTTTACAACCTCATTTTTCGGTCTGATAGCTGGAGATATTACTATGGGGGCATGTGTGACTGAAGAGAAAGCTATCACATGTGCTCAGTACCTTGACTTTGTTTACTCCCAGTCTAGTACGTTATATGATTATTTGTCTGATGCTCCGAGGCCTGGAACTTCCAAAGCTCATCTGACACCCTCTGTTGACGGTGTCATCGGTTCTATCAATCCGCCCTCTAAGAAATCTTCCGTGAATCCTGGGAAGAAAAATTCGAATGCTTCCAATGAAAATACTTCTCAGGCTGCATCCAATGCTGGTAATACTTCCAAGGTGAATGCCCTCCAGTCCACCACGGTAGACAAAGCCTCGAAAGGGAAAAGGAAGGGAAAAGGAAAAAATAAAGCTGAACCAATGAGGGAGGATTCCACTGAACCTCCGCCTGAGGAATGTGCCAAATGCAAGCCTAAGTATCCTTGCCTTATCTGTGATGAGGATCACTATACCAAACACTGCCCAAGGTGGTCTGAAGTTAGTTGTTTGCTGAAAGGTGCCTCTGGAACTCCTGTCGTGCTCAAAGAGCCCTTTCCCTCACAACACACTCAAATGGTGACTGATCCCTCTCAATCCTCTTCTCCCTTTGGTTCTCAAGTATTTATGGCTGGGATGATTCTCGTCCACATTAGTACTCAGGCAAAAGAGTATCTTTCGCCTGCTGGGAAGGAGAATGAGGTCCCCTCTAGTGCTCCTCCCTCTAGTTGTGGTCCCCTTCATATTGAGCGACCCAGCACTAAAACGGTCATCTGACCTCCTCCTAAAGGCGTACTTTTGAAATCTTCGGACAACCCCAATGCTCATGTTGCACAGCACTATAGCATCATTGAGGACTTAGCTCATGCTCCATTAGCTATGTCCGCATTAAAAGTTCTCCAGAGCTGCCCCTCTCAGAGGAAGTCTTTGCTATTGGCCATCGGTGGCATTGACCCGACCGACTCAGGCTTGATTACTTTTGACCTGGATAGTCATATACTGAGGCTGCCTCACCAAATTTCCTTCCTTATTCAAGTCATCATCAATTCCAAAATGATTCATCGTACTGTCATTGATAAAGGTGCTTCTACTTCCATAATGTTCGTTACTTGTTGGAAGGCTATTGGTTCTCTGACTCTGAGCCAGTCTCCTACGACCTTGGAAGCCTTTTATGGGAGAGACTCTTGTCCTTATGGTATCCTTCAATGTTTGCCTATTACATTGGAAGGAAAGACAGTCGAAGTAGAGGTCAAAGTTGCTGATGTGAATTTAACTTACAACCTCCTTTTGGGATGAAGCTGGACATATGCCATGCGAGCCGTGGCTTCATCTCTATTTCGTGTGATCTGTTTCCCTCATCAGGGGAAGATTGTCACAGTAAACCAGCTATCCTTCTTCGCCTCTTCCTCGGATGGAAATTTTCCTTTCATGGAGCATACCTCAGTTCCTCTTGAGAGTGTGGGTGCTAGACTCTTTAAAGATTCTGCCCTTATGGGTGTTTTTTCACACCAACCTCCAAACATCACCCCCATTAATATGATTTTTGTTCACTCTGATCCATGGGTTCTCCCTTCTCTTGACCAGGTAGAATCTTGGGGCGATGAGATGTTGTTGAGTCCTGCCGAGCTCAACTACGTCGAAATTGTTTCTGCATCGGCTCCATCCTCTGAGTCTGCTCCTTTGAGCAGAGATTTCAACTCGTACATGCAACCCCCTTGGCTTGGAGATAGCGCTTGTTCAGACCCGTTAAAGGAACTTTTTCCTTCTAATGAAGCGATCATTGAGATTATGTCTTTCGAGGAACCCCCTTGGCCTGATCATCACCATTGTTCATCATTTCTCCCTACCCATCAGGAAATGCTTACTTGTCTTGAGCGGTTTACTTCTTGTCTCCCCTCCCAACCCCTTTGGACGCCCATCCAAATCCATCAAGTGTCTTCTGAAGGGAATATGGAGAAAATCACGCAAACTCAGCCGATCGACATCCCTGTTAAACCAAGGATTGTCGAGCACATCCATGTCAAAGTAACTTGTACTCTAGAGAAGATTCAGCTCTATATAGGGCTTTTTTGCGAATTATGTGATGTGTTTGCATGGTGTTACGAAGAGATGTCCGGCAACGATCCTAGCATTGTGGTGTATGAGATACCTACCTATCTAGGTGCTAAACCTGTTTGACATCGTCTATGCCCCGTGCACCCCTGAAAGGCTACAGCTATCAAAGCAAAATTTGAAAAGCTTCTTAAGGCTGGTTTTATTTACCCCATCCTACTCACAGATTGGGTCTCTAATATTGTCCTTGTCACTAACAAACAGGGCACTATCATGGTATGTGTTGATTACCATGATATTAATTGAGCTTGTCCCAAAGATAACTTCCCTACACCCTTCATTGACCAGCTCATTGATGAGTGTGCCAGAAGCGAAATATAATTGCTCGTGGATGGCTTTTCTGGATATAACCAAATTAATAGCCCCCCTGCCGATCAGCACAAGATCACATTTATTTTTCCATGGGGCACTTTCGCTTATAAGAAACTCCCTTTTGGCTTAAAAAATGC